>JASDQU010245042.1:10081-23621 GCA_032191745.1 Picea mariana
TATGTTATTCATCCTATTACATGTTATTAGAAATGCATATTTGTAACATAGAAAGGGAATGTTCTATATTGGGTATCAAAGTACATTTAATGGAAAAATCATGAAATTTGGAAGTACCCCATAGTCTCAATAGTGGACAAATTGTACCAGGTATGTTACATGAATGTTATAATTAAACATTTCAAAGATTGGGAGAAATGGAGGGGTTACGGACTTAGATTTCTTCCCAATAAGTGTAGCATTTACCACTTCTCTTTGTGCACCATTGTCGATTACTTTACTCATGGTTTTAGCAAAAGTAGAGGGTTGTGTCTTTTCATCTTTCAAATCATTCAACAATATATCAAGATATAGAATTGTTGCAAACTTTTACATATATCAAGAATATAATTTTCCATTTTAATTTTGTTAAGACATTCCACAACATTATATTCCATAGGTTCAATTTTGTCAATTTCATATTTAGGCAAGTCATAAAAGAAGGCACAAGTCTGTTGATGGGGATAAAATTCCATGTTTTCCTTGTAGTTTGATAAACAACTAGTTGTGATTGAGTTGGAGCCCCTTTACTTTTGGTTTTTACCGTAAGGTTTTGGCCATCACTTCATCATCATCTTCGGTTAAATTTTCCCTAGGAAACATATCCCATAACACCATATCTATCTCATGAGTCTATTCATGTGGTCCCTCTTCCAAACCTCTCTCCAATTGTTCACCGACTTCTTGAAATTGAACACAACCCTCTAGTAATATGTTAGCTACTATATTCATATAATTTATCCATTGTGTACATTTCCTCCCAAAATAATTTTCTTGATAATAGTTACAATAATTATCCATAGCCACCTCTTCTAGATTAGTATTTAAATTTGATGGGGGTGGTTTAATAGATTTGGGAGGAAAAGGTCCTCTGAAAAATGGATTATATGGCCTTTGGTTTGAGGATCCTTCATTGAAACTTCTCTTCATATCAATTATTTCATTTTCAACTTTTTAATATTCCTTTGCATGATTTCCATGTTCATGGAGTCTTTCTCTTTGTTTTCTATGGTTTTCCTTTTTTGTGGTCTAGCCAAAACAAGACTCTTTTTAGGTGGAGTCGCCTCTTTGTTTCTTAGGGTTGTTTGAACTTATTTACACCCTTTAATTTCAAATTCAATTTTCTTATATTCCTCAAAATTTAATGCTAAAGTATTCCTACCAACTCTTTTTACAAACATTGAAATCGGTGTTGGTAAAGCATTAGCATAAACTTCAATTTGCAACTCTTGGGTAGGAGCAATTCCTTCGTGGAACTTATTTAAAACCATGGTGAATTACTAATTGAAATATTTCACTTTCTCCTTAGGACCATATTGTGGCCACAACATCCCCACTTTTTTTCATAAATATTTGGAGAAACTACAGTATTTTCATTTGTTTGTCGATGTTTCAAAGGATATTAAATTCACAATGCAACTTGACGAAAATGGTACATAATTCCATTTATGGATGCACTAATCAATAGAAAATAATATAGGAACCTTCAACATGATGTCTATAGAAAAACGACCCACACAAAAAACTATCTTAATTAAAGCTCCCATCATCATCCCTAGAGGCTATGGGTTCTTAACACTCTGTCCATAAGGACCATAAGAATATTCAATGAAAAACAGCTAGAACATGAGAAATATCCTCTCTCCAAAGTCTTCAAGAGAATAGGTTACAAGGACAAAGACATTAAGAATGTAATAAGGAAATCCCTGGAAAGAGCAAGTAATGGACCTCATTCCCTGAACAACCAGACCCATGGTATGACTTCATACCTTCCTTATATCCAAGGAAACATAAATGATAGGATTGCAAAAGTCTTGAGAAAGAAAGAGATCGTGACCTCTTTCAAACCACCACAAACCAACAAACAAAAAATGAGATCTGTTAAATACAAGCTTGACCATCACAATTGTAAAGGAGTATACAAAGTAGAGTTTTCATGTGGAAAATGCTACATCGAAGAAATTGGTTGCTCCTTTCAAATTAGGATTAAAGAGCAAGGATCTGACATCAAGAATGAATGTACTCACACCTTAGCATTATTTGAGAACTCTCTTACATCAAAACACCATGTGCACTTACAAGACACCAAAATTCTAGCAAAGGAATATCACCTCTTTAAACATCAAATTAGGGAAGTGATTGAAATCATCAAGCATTCTAGAAACCTGAAAAAATACAATGGCCTTGAAATCAGTGAGAGTTGGATCCCTTTGATCTATGACAGAAGGAATAGGTAAGAAGCTTCAGGTGTGTTCTGGTTACCCATGTTTCTTTTTCCTTTTTATTTTTGTTATTTGTTGGTTGTTGGTTGTCTTCACTTCTCTACTTAATCCTTCCTCTCTTTAGCTTTTTCACCTTGTATAGATTCAATTTTAGTATTATTAGTAGGGTTTTTCTTAAAACTTAATAATATCATAGGTAATTATATTAATACTATCGTAAGTTTTATGATTATAGTAGTTTCACTCATATTAAATAGTATTAGTATTAATAACTCCATTACTAATAATATTAACATTATTAAACCCTAAGATAAATATTAACATTATTACCGATATAGTTTATACCCTAATCATATTATTATTATATATTTAACCTAAACATTAGTATTATTTTTATTATTATTCTAAAGTTTATTCCTTATTACTAATATTAATATCAATACATACTAAATAAGTCAATAACTCCTTTAGTAAAAACAACATTATTATAACCCAAACATTAATTATAATATTGTTATTAACATCAATACATACTAAAAAAAAAATAATAACTCCTTTACTAAAACCACCATTATTATAACCTAAACATTAATTATAATATTATTATTAACATTGTTACTTTAGGGTTATTCTTTGTTACTATCACTAGTATTAGTACATCTCCAAAAGTATTAATAACCCTCTTCTATGATTATTGTAGTTTCACTTATATTAAATAGTATTAGTATTAATAACTCCATTTCTAATACTATTAGCATTACTAAACCCTAAATATTAATACTAATATTATTAGCGTTATAGTTTATACTCTAATAATATTGTTATTAAATATTTAACCTAAACCTTATTATTATTATAGGGTTTTTTATTTATTACCAAGTACAAATAAGTTAATAACTATGTTACTAAAGCTAACATTATTATACCCTAAACATTAAAACTATTATTATTATTAATTTATTATTACTCTAGCGTTATTTTTTATTACTATTAATAGTAACCTAAATCTCCATGAGTATTAATAACTCGATTACTAATAAAACTAACATTAAATTAAACCTTAAATACCCACATTAATACTATTATTTATGAAGATTATTCCTTAATACTATTTAATTTCAATTTTAACATTAATATATCAAACCTTTGTATTAAATATAATTTTAGGGTTTCTAGACAATTGGCTCTTAGGTTTCCCTCCCTCTTTAGTATTTATGGCTACCACCAAACATGTATGAACAAGGAAAACATTCCTAAGTCTACTTTTCGAACTCATGAGGGCCACTATGAGTTTTTTGTCATGCACTTTGGCTTTTGTAATGCTCCCTCCAGTTTCCAAAGCCTCATGAATCATGTCTTCCTTCGTTTTCTCTGTCAATCTGTCTTAATTTTCTTTGATGATATCCACATATATAGTAAAACCTGGACATCCCATCTTGCTCATGTGGATCGAGTTCTACATCTACTCTCTCAACACCAACGTTTCCTCAAACAATATAAATGTGCTTTTGGAGCCTCAGAAGTCGAGTACTTGGGTCATATTGTTGGCAAGCATGGTGTCAGTGTGGATCCTAAGAAGATTGAAGCTATGCAAGATTTCCCTCTCCGAAAGACTCTCAAAATCTTGCGTGGATTTATGGGTTTAGTGGGCTATTATCGCAAGCTTGTTAAGAATTATGGAAATATTGTGGCACCTCTCACTGTTCTCCTTAAAAATACTTCTTTCACTTGGACTCCCGCAGCTGATCATGCATTTCAAGCCTTGAAGGAGGCCATGTGCACCACTCTAGTCCTAGCCCTTCTTGATTTCAGAGAGACATTTTTCCTGGAATGTTATTCTTCCGGGAGAGGAATTGGAGCAGTCCTTATGCAAGATGGTCGGCCTTTGGCCTTTACCAACAAAAAACTGTCAGAGCAACATTTGGGCCAATCAATATATGAAAAGGAAATATTGGCTATTATACATGCAATGGATCTTTGGTGCCCTTATATATTGAGGAAACGCTTCCAAATTAAGACAAATCATCAAAGCCTCAAATATTTTCTAGAACAACGCCCTTCCTCCCCAGAGCAACAAAAATGGGTGACTAAGCTCTTTGGATATGATTATGAGATCATTTACAAGAAAGGAAAAGAAAATGTGATTGTTGATGCACTTTCAAGAAAATATGAAGATGAAGGGTCCCTTTTTTCCCTCTCCTTCATTGTACCATATTGGCTTCAAGATGTTCACCAGGAATGGCTACAAGATCCCAAATTTTTTTATCTAATGCAACAATTGCAGACCAATTCCCTAGTTTCCCTAGGGTACTCTTGGCACAATGATGAGATTCTTTGCAAGGGTCATTTGTATTTAAGTAAATAGACACAACTTAAATCCATGGTACTTTCTGAGTTTCATGCTACACCCACAGCTGGGCACTTAGGGTTTACCAAAAACTATGACCGGGTTAAATGTTCTTTTTTGGGGGATGGCATGAAACAGGACGTTCACAAGTTTTTGGAAGCATGTGATGTTTATCAATGCACCAAGGGAAAAACAGTCAAAGCTCCTAGAACACTACAACCACTTCCAATTCCACCTTCTATTTGGAGGGATATCTCTATGTATTTTATTGTGGGCTTAGCTAAATCAAGCAATAAGTCAGTCATCATGGTGTTCATTGATCATCTTTCCAGGTATGCTCATTTATGTTCTCTTCAACACCCATTTACCACCTCCATTGTGGCTCAACTTTTCATGGATAAGGTATTCAAACTTCATGGCATGCCTCATTCTATTGTTTCTTATCGAGGTCCCACTTTGGCAAGAACTGTTCATGCTACAGGGTACCCAATTACATCTCATCACAACTTATCATCCCCAAACTAATGGTCAAACTAAAGTTGTTAACAAGTGTTTGGAAACATATTTGAGGTGTTTTGCATCTGAAATGAAAAATAACTGGGATGAATGGTTACCACTCGTTGAATGGTGGTACAACACTTCTTACCATACAACTACCTGTGTGACTCCTTTTGAAGAAGTATATGGAAAAAATCCAACTTCAGTTCTCTCATACCTTCAAGGTGTCTCAAAGGTTCAGGAGGTTGACCAAATTCTTATAGTTCGAGAGGCTATTATCTACACCCTCAAAGATAATTTGGTCATGGCCCAGAATTGCATGAAGCAACAAGCATATCAAGGTTGATATGAACATCAATTTGTTGAAGGAGACCAAGAGTTTCTACAAATGTATCCTTATAAGAAAATGCCACTCAAGGTTGACCATTGTTAGAAACTGGCGCCCAAATTTTATGGTCCTTATACCATTCTCAAGAAATTGGGATAGGTAGCCTATCAGTTAGATTTTCCCAGTCATTCTAAGATCCATCCTATTTTTCATGTCTTCTTCTTAAAGAAGGTTATTGGAACTAAGTGCCAAACTCAAACAAGCCTTCCCAAGTTGCACGAAGAAGGATCCATCTAGTTGCAACCAAAATACGTTTTGGACTAGTGTGAGTGTCATCTACATCAGCACACCATCAAGGAAGGGTTAGTCTAGTGGAAAGATACAACTCCAGCATATGCCACTTGGGAACCAACTACCATTCTGCAACAATTTCTTCATCTCAATCATTAAGGAGAAGGTTGTTTTTAAGGGGGAGGACATGTTAGGGATCTAACCTCCCTAACCCCTCATGTAGGTATAATAATGTATTTCCATGTAATAAAGGCCAATATTAATAAGGCCTATCAATAAGGAATAACAATTCAAATGTAAGAAGACCTAATAGAAGCTTTTGCTTCTAGAAGGATCTTCCTCTAGATTGTTCTTTTGGATAGATAGATTTAGTATAAATAGGAGGAGAGGGTATGAGAAGTTTTGTCTTGAAGAATTATCATAATAGAGCTTTGCTCTCCTGGAATTTCCCCCCTCAAAGAGGCATGTGAAAATTGTTTCCTATAGATAAAGGTATAATTCTGGTGTTGTGGTTCCATATAAATTTTTTGTTTTGTTGTTATCTCTGCAGTATTTACATATTTTGTTGCTATTACAGTGTTATTATCTACATTATTTCTCTTTTTTGCTAATATAATAGATCGGGTACCTTACAGTTTGTTCATAGCACACAAAAACTGTGTGTCTTTCGGCTCCCTCCAAGCCACTAATGCTATCAATATTAACAACCATGCACAGTGGAATTATGTTCCATTGTCCTTTTCCTCTCTGCAATCTATCAAAAAATTATTTAATAGGAATTTCACCTATTTCATTTGTACGCCTTCTACGCACATCTCCGCTACTTCTATCGCAGTTGTCGACACTTGATCCTTGTGACACTTCCTCAACAATTTGCAATCTAACACTTGCATCATAAAACTGATTCACTCATCATTGATACTCGCTACATTGAGCCCACGTGCTCCTCTAAACATATCAAATTTCTCTTTCATCCTCTCTGACAAATATTTATCGTTCAACTTATCTATAAAGTGTGGTAATGGGTCCTCCCATACTATTGGAAACCTTGTTATTCATGCAATCAACTTTGTATCTAAGGACACGACTATGTCCATCCATAGGTATCATCCATGGATGCATCTTAACAAAATCTTCACATAGGCATTGATCTCAGTGCTCCTACCAAAGTGCGGGATCTATAACAAGTTCAAAATATCTTATTTCTCCAACCTTTTTACCCAAGCATGTGGCTCAACTAGAATAAACAATGTCTCTAGGAAAATGACTGACCTCAGATATTTCTTGAGCGCTAACTTCAGGAACTTCTTCTCATTTGATAGGTTTTGATCTGCAAACTTCATATTCACCATTGCGCCTAACATATATTATTCAATCATTACACCTTGTGGAATTTTTAGCTCCACTATCTCATACTTTTCTTCCTTTTGTAACCTGACCATCTTCACTGTCAGCTTTCTGGGTGGTATATACTCCTTTGGAAAGTTTTCCAAACTTGGCTCTGACTCAGATGATCCTGGGGTTCCTTGCTGTATAGGTTCTACTGGTGGATTAGTACGTAATTTCTTCATTCCCGATGTTGATGTCATTTCTACCTTAGGTGGCATCATAGCTCTCTGCAACACACTTCCCTCGACAACTAACTCCTTCTTCCAATACGAAAATACCAATATCGACGCAGTAGCTAACTTGTGATAGACAAGAAGGAATTCAAGTGTATTTTCATTAGATACAAAGAAGGAATGAAAGGATATGATCTTTGGGATCCTGGATCAAGGAGAACAATGTATAGTGAATATGCGGTCTTTAGAGAAGTTGGAGGAAATTTCAAGTCTGAATTGGTTCAAATAGAGGAAAATCCATAAAAGATGAGGTTTGAACTAAGGAACGAAGAAGATGATTCAAATGAGTCGAATGGATTAGATGAAGATGTGGAATAGTTGAATCCAGTTGTAAGGAGGCATAAATGAGTAAGAAAACTAGTCAAAATCTACAGTCTATCTGATTTACATTCCACATTTGTGTTAACTTCCGCTAACAAGGAACCCAATTCAGTTAGGGAGGAAATTGACTCGGTAGAGGGTAAACATTAGAAGGATTCCATGGTCGAAGAGATGGAATCCTTGCACAAGAGTGAGATGTGGGATTTGGTTGAGTTACCTAGTGGAATAAATCTCATCAGTAACAACTAGGTATTAAAGAAAAATATTAACGTAGGAGGTCGACTTAAGAAATTCAAAGCTTGATTAGTAGCAAAAGGATATTCCCAAGATGAAGGAGTCGACTTGGGTGATATTTTTTCCCTTTTTGAAAAACTAAATTCCATTAGAGTACTAATGTATCTAATTGCAACATTTGATCTTGAAATATAGAAAATGGTTGTAAAGACAGTGTTCCTACATGGGGACATAGAAGAAGAAATATACATGAAACAACATGAAATATTTTTAGTAAATGAAAATAAATAGGTAGTGTGCAAGTTGAAAATATCCATTTATGGTCTAAAGAAATCACCAAGGATGTGGTATCAAACTTTTGACATGTACATCCTTAGTTTTGGATTTGTGAGAAGCAAGGTTGATCACTGTATATATTCCAGGGAAGAAGGTGTGCATTTCATATATGTAGAATTTTATTTCAATGAAATGTTGTTGATCGAAAAGCAAATGGATGCAATAAAGGAGGTGAAGAAGCAAATATCCTCCAAGTTTGACATAAAGGATTTCGGTGCAACAAACTTCATTATGGGAATGGATATTAAGAGATATCGGGTAGTTAGAAATCTTTGGTTGAATTAGAAGAAGTACATTGAAACAATTTTGAAGTGTTTCAAATGCAGGATTGCAAACCTGTAAGGGTGTCAATTCTTGTGGGAGTAAGGTTAATTGTTGAACAATGTCCAAAAATGAAAGAAGAAATAGAGGACATGGAACATGTTCCCTATGCAAGTTTTGATGGTAGTCTAATGTATGCAATGGTTTGCACTCGACCATAAATTTCCCATGCAATGGGACTATTGATCAAATACATGTTGACACCAGGAAAAGAGAATTAGACAACTGTTAAGAGAGTATTCAGGAATTATGTGGCAAACAATATTATGTTATATTCTACCAAGGGAAACTTGGAGTGGACAGTGAAGTAGACGTACATGTATTTGTCGACGTTGACTATGCTGGTGATTTGGATCAATGAAGGTCGACCAGTGGATGTGTTTTCAATATGTTTGGTGGAGCAATCAACTGGATGAGTAAGCGAGGGACATTCATAGCCTTGTCAACAATAGAATTTGAATACATGGAATCCACTCATGGAATCAAAGAAGGAGTATGGCTGCAATGGTTGTGTTCAGGGATCGAGTTTTAGTAGAGAGATATGAATATTAATTGAGACATTCAAAGAAAAATATTCCTATAAAAGAACTGAACTTATCATTCCAAGAGTAAGAATATTGATGTGCAATACCATTTCATAAGAGACATGGTGGAAAGAAATAAGGTGCTACTGGATAAAGTAGACACTTTGGGAAACATAACAAACTCTTTGAGAAATTCTATGAGTGCTATGAAGTTATCTTAGTGCATAGAGGTAATGGGAATTGTTTCCCTGGGTCTGTGAAAAAAGTTCAGAGTCTGTTGTTTCAGCAAAGAGGACAACAAGTGGGAGAATGTTGAGTTGTTATATTCTTTATAGTGAAATCCTAGTCACGGTGGATCGACTAAGAGTGAGATTCGAAGTCTAAGTGATCGACAACAAGTCGATAGGTTAGCCAACAAGAGGTAGTTACGAGGTCATGTGGAAACCAAATGAAGATCAAATGTAAGTTGACTATTAATCTGACTGGTAGTCGACTGTAACAGAATCCTAATATTTGTTGGATTTGTAGCCAATGATATGTGTGGACATGTAACCATTTCTGGGTGCATTTCTTTATGGTTTTCCCTACTTTAAATCCTATAAATAAGGAATTTTTTAAATTTATTATGTTAGACATTGAATGTTGTAGTTAATCTTTATGCTTATCTTTAGGAGAAGGTTGTTGGTCGGGTAGATGTAAGAGGAATTGGTTGCAGGGTTTTCCTTGTGTAAGAAAGAGGGTATGATGCCAATTGTGTCTTAGGTGTAGACCAAGGTTGGACATGTAATATGTTATTCTTAATGAATAAGACAACAATATAGAAAGACACTCAAGTAATGTTGGTTTTCCCATTTGGGTTTCCAGGGAAAAATCTTTGTGTAATGTATGATTGCTTTATCATTTACTTTCTACCTTAAATTTGTCTTCCTCTCTTCTAGTAGGTTTAGCATGGAATTATATTTTTCTAACATCATGTTTATTGACTCTTCCAAGTTAGTGTTTGATTGATATTTAAATTCTCTTTTTTTATGATGACTTCATGCTTTAACATATTCTTTGGTTTGAAGTAGTGTTCAAAGAAGATCAAAGAGTTTCCATACTTGATTCAAAACAATAATATATCAATACATGGTATGGTTGAGGAAAGGAAATTGAAGGATGATCTTATAATGCGGTCATGATATTAAGGCATGTTAACATCAAGTCTGAGTAACCAAGGATGACCTCTATAATGCATCATCACTCCCTATCTAACAAGCCTGGGTGGCATTCCATTGACGTTGCAATCTAATCATCTTCATGATCTATAAACTATTGTGAATATTCGACCAGAATAGTTTGTCACAACAAATCTGATAAATAAAACCAAAATCTACCCATGAAGGTTAAATTCCTTCAGATTTCCAAAATATTTAGTTATTTATTTTTTGCTTACGCATGAAATAGATTAAATGTGGAAAACAAAGAATAGTAAAATAAAATCACACACCATCTAAAAAATGAAACAAATATTTTCTTTGGGAAACCCTTATGGGAGAAAACCCAACTAGAAGGTTAGGCTTCTATGGTCTCTTTTCTCTGGTATGGAAATAATGCAAGTAAAAAAGAGAAGGCACTCCCTATGGATATATCTGTGACTTGTGGCTTGTTAGGATGCTACAGACATTCACCCCCTCTATTATGCTATCTAATTTACCACTCCCAATTACTCTTCTTAGATATGGAACAAAATACAGTAGTATAAAATGGAACCCCTTCTCCTCCTAGTGGCCCGATATTTAACATAACTCAATAGCCAACTAGGGGTAGGTTTTTTACTTCCTCAAACCTAAATTATGATATGGTTTTGGACCTTATATAATATTCTTAAAATTACATACATGGTTATTCCCATATGCATGAGTAATAGGGGTTGACTTGGATAACTTGTGGGAGGCATAACGTTTTCACAACACGATAGGTCAACTTGTGGGAGGCATAACTTTTGCATATGAACTCTAATTGACACAATTGTTTCACTGTTGGAAAGGTCTCAATGTGTACAATAGCATCACAGGTTCCTCGCCATGTTGGAAAATTTTTAACCCCAAAAAATGTCGCTTGATGCTTCAAAATGGCCTTTGAATGTTCCGAACCCCGATTTTCTAAACTAGGACCTGCCACTAAAATGGCCCTCCAAGATGATTCCTCAAATTTTTTCCACTGTAAAATGATTGAGACATATGACAAACAATATAATGATCCAATCTGAATTATTCTTGTACATTACTTATGCTTTCATTTCGATTTCTTCATGCTATTCATTTCTCATTTTGTAGGAAATGGAGCAGGCTTTCCTCTTAATGGGTTAATTTTCGTTTCAATAACTAGATTTGAACACAATGTTGATCCTATTTGATTGCAATTTTAATTCTCTATACTTCTCCTTGGAGGGGATTTACTTTTGAGAGCTTGATGAGTTCTTATGCATTGGATTATGATGTCATATTACTGCATCATTGAGAAGTGAATAGTCGACCTTAATAAAAGAGCATATAGTTGCATCACATCTTCTTGCTTACTCGATCCATTCATGGAATTCACAATTATGCTTGTGTTGGATAGGCATGAATACGCAGGGTGGTTTCTTCTCTCCATATTTTCCTTTATTTTAGTTATACTTAATGCTCCTAACATTCAATAATGATAATGCAAATTTGTAAATAAATAAATCGCTAGAATGTGAATCTATTGACTTAGGAGAATATATTGTGTTGAAGCCTCATTACCCTACGTTCTTAACATTTTTTAAGAGATTGGGGTAATGATATCTAGAGTATATTATAGCACAATTGTTAATATCAATCTTACATGGAAATTATTTACATTTAATGTTTGATAATTGAATCACCTCCATCTCCCATGCCTCGATTTTTAATATCATCATATCTTTAAGGAAGGAATGGATGATTTGGATATGAGAGACATACTCATTTTAAATTTTATGCCTATGAATCTATTCCTGTAAATATATTCTTGGAAATCTGTTGTTTTTATTGAATATTTGAATTTAATATTAATGTTGGGTTTAATTATTTCTAGGAGTAGACTATGCAAAGACCCGATAGAAACACATGAAAGAAACTTCAAGTTTTTTTCACATTGTAGCAGCCTTGGAATTCTTTTCCAAACCATAGAAACCTCAAGTTTCACATTGGGAGACCCTGAATTTCTTTACTTTCCCACTTCATTTTTGAAATGTGCAACCATGGGAAACATTAATCTTATTCATCTTGACCAAGACTCATTCAAATATTGATCAACATTTACTCTAGAGAATTTAGAATCTAGACATACATAGTTTTTATCATACAAATAGTTTTCTCTCCAACCCCAATGTCAGATGTAGAATCATCACCTCCATTGATAGAACTTTGGAGTTGCATTGCCCATTTGTTGTGTGCTTCTTGTATTACCTAGAACCCCAATTTTATTTCATAATTATAATCCATAATCCAATCTCATTTGGCCTAGCCATTGTTGAATTTTAAATATTTGGATTTCGGATTTTTAGTTTAATTGGCACATTAAATTTATCCCATACATCTAAAATTTTCATAATATACCTTTTTCATATTTCTCAGATTTCTAGGTGTGGAACCTTGATCCACAATCGAAACATTGATTCAAATTTGGAACTGTAACTCAGTTTTGAAACTCAATCTCATATCTCTTTACCCGTCCAGATTTATTTTTGTATCTATGGGCATGTACATTTTTATTTATTTTACTTTAATCCCTAATTTGCATTTTATTTTCACTTATTTTAGTTTTATTTTCATGATTTTTTTTTCATTATTTGTATCACATTTGTATTTTATTTTTATGATTTTATTTTTATTTTTGGACTTTGGGATTTGCATACAACATTTCACACATGGTTTTTAAATTTCACGAAGCTCAAATTTCTATTTCAGTTGTATTATTTTGTTCTATTTTATTTTTTGGAATTTTATCATTTTGGGATTTTACCATTGGTAACTTTCCAATCCGAAATCACGAAGGTGTATTTTATTTATATTATTTATATTGTGAGATATTCCTACATATTATTTTATTATTTTGGGTTTTTACCTTTCAAGGACATGAGATCAATGTTCCATACCTCCCATAACTCCACATAAAAATAACATTATAGGAAAAAACAATGTAAACTCCTTTCAATCTCTTCTCACAATGCATGTGGGATAAATCAATGAGCTTATAAGATCAACGATCAATATTTTCTTAGAGGATGGATCGACGACTGTTGAGTGCTCACTTCCAAGAGCCATGTCTTGAGTTTCAAGAGGCCAAATTGGGCATGAGATGGCTCATTGGAAAGTTGAAGTGGATTAGTATTTAGTGAGTTAGAACTATTTGAAACATATTATCCACTAATCCATTAACATTTGACCCATAAACACTTAACCTCAAAC
>JASDQU010245042.1:57523-73994 GCA_032191745.1 Picea mariana
TACTATCTAATCAAACACTCTTTACCTTAAATTTCATTTTGCGCAATAATCAAATGTCTACAACAATCATTAATAAATATAATGGCGCAAATAAAAGTTGTTAATATGTCATGCATTAATACATCTAATGACGCAAGTAAAGGTTTTTAATCCATCATATGAAAACATAAGAGAAGGCGCGAGAGAATAATAACACTTAATCAATCAATCAACCATATTTCAAAATCATTCAGGGTGCAAGAAGAATCCATTTATTTTTAAGTTCGCAAGAGAAAAAAATTACTTAAACAATCATAAGTCATCATTATGACAAGGGCGCAGGAGTAATCAACTTTATTGATAACAGGCGCAAGATCAGATCAAGGCTAACGCTAAAGAGGAGCTTCTATGAAGCAATGACATAACTCAACACTTATTTGTTCCAATTAATTATAACACCCTCAACACTTATTTGTTCCAATTAATTATAACACCCCCTAGGTTATGTGCATTAAATAAATAAATAAGAATTTAAATGGTTCTAAATTTTACTATGTCTCCTCCTAAACTTAAGGCCTTCAAGGAGGTGCTAAATACCTTAATTTAATTACTAAGGATTTTAATAACTTTCACCAAGACCAAGAACAAAGATCCAAAGATAGTACCATGGAAAATATGGATAGAGAACCCAATACACCTAGAGCTAAAACTAGAGTAAAGAAAACTAAAACCTTCTTGACCTGGTGGCATATATCTCAAATCTATAAATTAAGAATAACTCATTGTGGTAATGTAAACCAAGGTCAAAGATAAGGAGGCTTCTACGTTATCATCATACAATCTGAGACAATGCTAAAGTCCCTGTCCCTTCTGTTTAAACTTCTCACTAACTCTAGGTACCTAAAGATTATATATCAATGACCTTAGCCTACACAATACTCAAGGATCAAGTCACTCGACTTGTATGACTAAGATTTAGAAAACGTAATGACGCAACAACTCATACCTTACACCACACCAATTAAGGAATAATATCGCGGACTCATTCCAGGTCACTCCTTCCATGCAACTTTGGTGAACTTAAATACAACTGCTATCAATGCAAGCAAACCCTAAGTGGAAGGAACCCGATCTGGAATGCTAGCAATCTCCTGGAAGATCGTTGAGCATTAAACAATAAATGTTTGAGTAACACTGAGCGTGGAACCCTTAAATTCAGAGTTAAAACCGCATTTCAAGTTGAAGACTGTGCCTAAAATCTGAGCGCAAATATCCAAGTCTGAGCGAGTAAAAACGAGTGTAAGTTGAGGACTGCGCATAAGAATTTTAGCACACATATGTTAAGTCTGTGTGGGTAAAATTGAGGGTGAGTGGACCAATGTGTAAGTATGAGAGTGTAGTAACGAGGGCGAGTTTGAGGACTGTGCATGAGTTGACCAGCAACGCCCACTGGTAACTCGCCTTACTCAAGTAACTACGGTGTAGGGAGCTAATTGTTAAGAATAAAGCGTACAAGGTAAAATTGTCTGACCCCGAAATTTCTGAGCAAGGAGAGGAATGGTGAACCATGCCCAAAAACTAATCAATTTTGATGGATTCCGCTCTACTGGGTGTCGGACAGTTCACTCTAAGCAGAGACAGTTGTCAACAATTCAGAAGGAGTAAGGCCAATCTCTCTTTTTTCAAAAAAAGGGGGCTGACAATGACTATCAAAGCACAGTGAAGGAGAACCAGAGGTTTGATTCTGCGCCTACCAGTACACTAACAACAGAATAAAAGAAAAAAAGAAAAAAAGTCGAGGGATGGTACTTCGATGCAACACCATATGGCGTGGAATCCCAAGGTGTTCACTGCATGGCAAGTACGAGGGTTTTCATGTTGAAGCAACTTCCAAGAGCTGACCAGTAACAACGGGGCTCGAAAANGCACAGTGAAGGAGAACCAGAGGTTTGATTCTGCGCCTACCAGTACACTAACAACAGAATAAAAGAAAAAAAAAAAGTCGAGGGATGGTACTTCGATGCAACACCATATGGCGTGGAATCCCAAGGCGTTCACTGCATGGCAAGTACGAGGGTTTTCATGTTGAAGCAACTTCCAAGAGCTGACCAGTAACAATGGGGCTCAAAAATTTTGCGCAGGTGAGGCAGACTCAATCCATAAGTCACAACAACATCTATACCAAATCTCCCTCCCAATAATCCCAATGGAAGGGGGATTCCATGAACTGGCTAGCAAATAAATAATCAACAATACTCCAGGGATACACTTGGATACTTCCCTTGAGGTGCTTCATTTTAAACCTAAACGAGGCATTGTACCCAACAAATTATTAAAGACACACCAAATCCCATACAGTTATAAAAACACACTAAGGAAATGAATCCCATATAAATTTTCATAGTCGCATTAAAACCCATACCAATTTATAAAAGACACACAAAGATATGAAGTCATTTTCCATGCCCTTGATCACATGTTTGTGTAGATAATATATTCATATCAGCAATTATCAGAGTTTAAGGGGGATTTTCTAGGCAACTACTGTTGGATAACTGTTGGAGCAATTTAATTTTTTTTCACCATAAAATGCAAGTGTTATATCAATGTAGCATTATCATCCAATAGTTGCAGAGTAAATAAACAATGAACAAATGAGCAATCACACACATACACAGTACACTAGTGTTTTATGTGGAAACTCAAAGCAAGAGAAAACCATGGAATGTTTTTTCTTATATGTCTTTAAGAATTACATTCATTGAAAGCACCAACTTCCTTTTTTTTCCAGCTACAAATGAAAGGAGGCTCCACCCCTTAGTTTCTCAGGCTACAACCTGAGGGAAGATCTAAATCCCCAATTCTCTGGCTACAACCAGAAGGAGTCTACAACCCCCTATGTTCTCCAGCGACAACCGGAAGGTGGCTACAACCACCTATCCTTGCCCCGTCAAACCTCCCGAACATAGAAGTATAATGATGGAACCATTGTCATTGTGAGATATACCACTGTAACAACCTGTACCACTGACCTGCAGCCAACCAACCTATAACAACCTGTAATCAACATGTACCATAAACAAGTGCATCAACCATGCACCAACCTATACTTCAACCTGTACCATCAACGAGTGCATAAACCATGCACCAAATATGTATCAATCATGCATCAACTACACATCAACTATGACTCATCAAGATGTACCAACATCATCAACTATACACTTCATGTATGTGCCAAATCATCAACTACTTGTCTCAACCATGTACCCAACATGTACCTCAACCAAAATCCCTCATCAATTTCATCATCCAAATCTAATCTGATCACATATACCTCAAACACTATACCACAAATCTATACCTCAAACCATGTTCTAGAATCTCACTGTTATACAACCTCTATCTGTACCAATAACTTCAGCAACATACCTCAACCAAAATCCCTAAAACATGAACCAATATTAAACTTCAGTAGCTCTGCCTTAGATCAACTCTACAGCAAGCCATAAACTCCCAAGAGGGCATCCGACATATTTACAAGGAAAACCCTCAACTTGATTCGTAAATTCAACACTACACATATGAGAACCATACCTTTTTTTTCTTGTAGCGTTCTGTTGCCGCATTTTTGTTGTCGTGAATCCACTGCCATGATCTTTCTGTCGCTCTTTTTCTGCTGCGGTTTTTCTGCCGCACTTTTCCTGCTACGATTTTTCTACCGCACTTTTTATGCCGCACTTTTCCTGCCGCACTTTCTCTTCTGCAGTTTTCCCGCTGTACTTTTTCTGCCGCACTTTTCCTGCCACACTTTTTCTGTCGCAGTATTTCTACCGCACTTTTTCTGCCGCACTTTTTCTCCTGCAATTTTTCTCTCACACTTTTCCTGCTGCAATTTTTCTCTATCAATAATACCTGCCCAAATAACCTTTCACAAAAATAGATATTCAATGATATTCAAGTGTGATTTGAATGAGAGACCATTGCCTCTTATTTATACTTTTATGTAGCTTCCTCAAGGGGTTACTTTCTAACCATCTTAACCCACTTTCCTTATTTTAGGGTTAACCCACTTATAACCACTTGTCCACTTAACTTAACCAATTTCCATAATTAGTAAGTTTTCCATTAACTTATTATTTAAATAATTTATTTTGCATCCTCTTTGACTTATAGTACACTCATCACTTCACTTTATTATTTAAATAAATTATTCTTTGCAAACACTTTGACTACTTTGACATTTTGGGGCTTCTAGATGACTCATGAGGGTTCTCCAACTTCACATGGCCATAACTCTCTAATCGTGAGGAGTTATGTGACATTCCACATACCACCAGAAATGGAATGACATGTACTATCCATCTAGAATAGTTTTACCTGCAAATATATCAAAATTCATACCATTATCCATTAAACAAAATTGGGCCCATTACCTAAACATTTGTGCTACCGGAATTTTCTACCAGAATTTCTTAAAGGGTTGACATTAATGACAACCAACCCAATTAATCAACAATATCCCCCTTTGGCATTGATGGCAACACTCTGATGCAATACTGAAGTCATGTCATGCAATATTGAAGTCATGTCACTCATGCTCTTCCTCTGACCATCGCTCCCACTGGAACCATGCCTTTGTTCTCTGCATCTGATAAATATCCCCCCCTTTGTCATCAATAGTAAAGGTATCTTTCCATTCAAAATTTCTCCCCCTAACTGAACTGTCCTTGGGGATACTCCCCCTGACTGAACTCTTCTTGAAATGGATCTCTCAATTTGAATTGTCCTCTTTATGGCGCTTCCTCGTGTAAATCTAAGATATATAAGATAAGCATTCAAAAACATTCATTTTGGAGTAGAAAATACTCTGAGTCTCTGGCGAAGATACTCAAAGGCTTCCCTTGGAAGCGGTTTTGTAAATATGTCTGTCACTTTCTCATTTGTGCCCACATATTCAAATCTGATGTTCTTCTCTGCAACATGTTCCCGTAGAAAGTGATACTTGATTGGAATTTTCTTCATCTTGGAGTGCATCACGGGGTTCTTTGAGATATTGATGGCACTTGTATTATCACAATAGATTGGAATGGACTCATCATACTAAATCTGTATATCTGTCAGAGTTTGTTTCATCCATAGAACCTATGTACAACATCATGTTGTTTCAATATACTCTGCTTCGGCTATAGATAAATATATATATGATTGTTTCTTTTTAATCCAAGATACTAAACACTCACCCAAGTAGAACACTGCTCCATTGGTGCTTCATCGGTCATCAATGCAACCTTCCCAATATGCATCTGTGTAGGAAATAAGTGATAGATCCTTTCCTTTTGGATACCATAATCCAAACTCTTTTGTTCCTTTGAGATATCTGAAAATACTCTTCACTACTAAGACATGTGATTCCTTTGGTGCTGCTTGAAATCATGACACATGTCCAATTTTCTGCATTACATCTGGTCTGGATGTTGTCACATATAGTAAGCTACCAATCATTGACTTGTATTACTCTAGTCTGTAGACTTTGAATCATCATATTTGTTGAACTTGCAACTCGTTTGCATAGGAGTGGTAACTGGTTTGAAATCTTCCATTCCGAACCTCTTTATCATTTATCTAATATACTTAGTTTGAGAAATAAAAATTCCTTGCTTGTTTTGACGTATCTGAAGACCCAGAAAGAAGGATAGTTCTCCGAGTAATGACATTTCAAATTCATCGTGTATATTCTTTGCAAATTTCCGGCTTAACATGCCATCATTAGTTCCAAAAATAATATCATCAACATAAACTTCAATTAATAAAATACTATATTGAGTTACCTTGATGTAGAGGTTGTTGTATGCACTTCCTTTTCTGAACCCCGCATGTTGTAGATATTTATCCAGTCTAGAGTACCATGCTCTAGGAGCTTGTTGTAGACCATACAAGGCCTTGTTCAATTTTCACACGTAATTTGCGTTCTCTGACAACTAAAATCCTTCTGGTTGTTCAATGTAGACTTCTTCTTCAAGTTCCCCACTCAGAAAAGTTGATTTCATGTCCATATGATACACTTTAATATTCTTGGAGCATGCATAAGCTATGAGAAATCGGATTGCTTCCATTCTGGCAACTAGGGAAAATGTATCTTCAAAGTCGATTCCTTCAACCTGTGTGTATCCTTTACATACCAATCTAGTTTTGTTCCTTGTAACCTATCCATCTTCATTCAATTTATTTATGAAAACCCACTTTGTGCCAATCACATTCTTATTCTTTGGTCTTGGAACCAATTTCCAAGTGTCATTATTCTCTATTTGATCCAATTCTTCATCCATGGCCATATTTCAGAATTCATCCTTCCTGGCCTCTTCAAAACTGTTTGGTTCAATCGTAGATAAGAGTGTTAGGTGCATTTGTTCTGGTGAATGGATTCTTCTTCTAGTCTCAACTCCTGCATCCTTGTTTCCGATAATATGATCTGAAGGATGATTCTTCTGTACTCATTTGCTAGGTGTCTTTGGAGGCACTTGCTAAACTTGCTATTCTACTTCTATCTGATCTTCTTCATCTTCTACTTCTTCTTCGTAAATTTGTTCCATTGATTCATTTTCTTCTTCCTTTAATTATCGTCCACCTGTTTCATCAATTGTTACATTGATTATTTTCACAACTTTGTTCAACCTCATATTTGTAACACTTGTAAGATTTCCTTGTAATTGAGTAACCAACAAGTACTCATTTGTCTACACGAGAGTCAAAATTTCTCATTCTGCCATCTTCTCTTTTGATGTAGATTTTTCTTCCAAATACTCTAAAGTACTTCACATTTGTTGGTCTTCATTTCCATAGCTCGTAGGGAGTTTTGTCATTGTTGTTTCTAAAAATTACTCTATTTTGAATGTGAATTGTTGTATGCACTGCTAAGTGTTCTTATGAATCCATCTATGTCCATACTTTCCAAGACTCTACTACACAATGTCCATAATGTGGACCCATTTATCATTGTATTATCATGAAGTATTCACTACTACAACTTATTGTACTTTTGCTAACTGACTGCTCTGGATTTGTCTATTCAAAATCTGCAAGCTGCTCGAAGGATGGTTCTTTGGTCTTTCACAGCTATTGCATAAACTCCCCTTGTCTAATATTCATGTTACTTGGGAGTCTCTAAGTTGGAAGGATCAAAACAATTCATTCTCTGATGTGTATTCATCATCATCTTAATTGGTAGATTCATCATCTCTCTGAGCTCTAACTTCTTTCTTTTTGTCCATGGATTCATCTTTCACTACAATGTCTAAAAGTACAATCTCTTGAACCTGTTCCCTATTTACGTGTCCTTTTTTTCCAGTTGTTTTCCAAGCCTTTCTGTATCTGACATCTTTCTTTTTCTCTATAGAATTTTCTTCATCTCGTTTTATTGTCAATCTTGCGATCTCTAGGACCTTGTCTTTGTTCACTTGTTCTTCATGTTTTCTTATCCATACTTTCTTACATATGATATCAGTGTTCTCTTTCATAGAAGTATCGATCATGCTTCTACAATCACTAGCTATGTGTCCATAGTTATGACATTTGTAACATTCAATCTTACATGGGGCCACATAGGCATTTCTTGCTTGAACATTTATTTTATAATCCTTGCAATCTGCAACCTTATGTCCAAAGTTAATACAATAAAAATAATAACCATAAAAGAAACTTGCGTACCTGGGAGTGAATGATGTTCTTTGTGGTGTAGTCCTTCTGAATTTCTGCCTTGACTGATCATAATCATGATTGAAGCTTCTTTGTGGCTTGAATATGGATGGTCTTCTTGAAGATGTATCTTCAATATTTTTCTTAGATTATGGTTGACCATGATTCCTTCCTTTGAGTACTTTTGCATAACTCTTTCTATTTTCTTCATTCTTCTTTTCTCGCAACCTATATTACTTCTCTTCATTCTCTATAACTGATGTGGATGTTTCTGTCTCTTCAACATTCTTATTGAGCTTGACGATTTTACTTTTCAATGTGACAAGTTCTTCTTCAAGATTCTCAACCTCTTCTTCTTTCTTCATTATCTAAGACTTCATGACTTCTTCTATTATTTTCGCTTCAAGCTGAATTTTTAATGTGATTAGTTATTCTTCAAGCCTTTTCTCTTTTTGACCAAACTCTACCTTAAGCTGGTTTAGATCGTTAGTTATTTCCTTAAGATGATATGTCAATATATTCTCTCTGATTTCTACTTCTTCCTTCTGTACTTCTATGTTGGATTCAGAATACTACTTTTGATATTCAATAATTTATTCAATCTTTCTGTCTTGTTTTAGCTGAGTTATAAAGTTCCTAATGACATATTGGGATTCTTCAAAAATGTGAACACTTTCCTTTTGTTTCATCAATTCTTTCTTGAGTGACTTTTTTTCTTCTCTTAGTTTATCTAAAGCACTAATCAATTCTGCTTCATAATTGTCTTCCTTTTCAATTAGTTTTTATGTCTCATTTCCTTCATGGCATTTTATTTCAAGATGTTCGTGTTTTTCACAATTAAAGAAAAACAACATACCTTTGGTGATTATGTACTCTTCATCTTGTGAATCTATTTGGCATGGTGAACATAATTATTCTTGATCTGTATCTGCATCTTCTATAGCATTTTCTGAATCTGCCATGGGTGAAGAATATATGTCATGTAACTTATCCCAAAGTTCTTTGGTTGATGAACATTTACCAACCCTTTCTCTTATCAGATTAGGTAATCATTCACAGATGAAATCCATTGCTATTTTGTCATTCTTCTTCAATTCCTTCTTGGTTGCAGTCTTTGCCCTTTTTGAACTATCATATCATGTAACAACTAATAGTCAAATATAATGTCCCCATTCCTGTAAAAATACTTTCATCCTTCTACTCCACATCTCATACTTAAAACCATTTTTATCATAAAACATTGGTACTCCATTCTTAGAATAATCCATGACTTCCTTCCAATGGTTACACTGTTTCCTAAAGGAACCAGCTCTGATACCAGTTATTGGATTACTGAGAGGGGGGGTGAATCAGTAATAGAGAAATTTAATCCTTTTTCACCATAAAATGCAAGTGTTATATCAATGTAGCATTATCATCCAATAGTTTCAAAGTAAATAAACAATGAACAAATTATGAATCACACACATACATAGTACACCAGTGTTTTACTTGGAAACCCAAAGTGGGAGAAAACCACTGAATGATTTTTCTTATATGTCTTTAAGAATTACATTCATTGGAAGCACCAACTTCCTTTGTTTTCCAGCTGCAACTGGAAGGAGGCTCCAACCCCCTAGTTTCTCAGGCTACAACATGAGGAAATTTCTAACTCCCCAATTCTCTAGCTACAACCAGAAGGAGGATACAACCCCCTATGTTCTCCGGCTACAACCGAAAGGTGGCTACAACAACCTGTCCTTGCCCTGTCCAACTTCCCTGATGTAGAAGTAGAATGATGGAACCATTGTCACACTATCACTGTGAGATTTACCACTGTAACAACTTGTACCACTGACCTGCAGCCAACCTATACCAAACAACCTGTAATCAACCTGTACCATAAACAAGTGCATCAACCATGCACCAACTTGTACCTCAATCTGTACCATCAACGAGTGTATCAACCATGCACCAAATATGTATCAATCATGCATCAACTACACATCAAATATGACTCATCAATATGTACCAACATCATCAACTATACACCTCATGTATGTGCCAACTCATCAACTACTTGTCTCAACCATGTACCCAACATGTACCTCAACCAAAAGCCTCATCAATTTTATCATCCAAATCTAATGTGATCACATGTACCTCAAACACTATACCACAAGTTTGTACCTCAAACCATGTGCTAGAACCTCATTGTTATACAACCTCTATCTGTACCAATAACTTCAGCAACATACCTCAACCAAAAGCCCTCAAACATGAACCAATATTAAACTTTAGTAGATCTTCCTCGGATCAACTCTACAACAAGCCATAAACTCCCAAGCGGGCATCCAACATATTTACAAGGAAAACCCTCAACTTGATTCATAAATTCAACACTAGACATATGAGAACCATACCTTTTTTTTCTTGAAGCATTCTGTTGCCATGGTTTTGCTGCCGTGAATCCATTGCCGCGATTTTTCTACCGTGATTTTTCTGCTGCACTTTTTCTGCTACAGTTTGTTTGCCACACTTTTCCTACTACACTTTTCTTGCTACGATTTTTCTGCCACACTGTTTCTACCGCACTTTTCCTGCTGCAATTTTTCTGCCGCACTTTTCCTGCTACAATTTTTCTCTATCAATAATACCTACCCAAATAACATTTCACAAAAATAGATATTCAATGATATTCAAGTGTGATTTGAATGAGAGACCCTTGCCTCTTATTTATACTTGTATGTATATTCCTCAAGGGGTTACCTTCTAACCATGTTAACCCACTTTCCTTATTTTAGGGTTAACCCACTTATAACCACTTTTCCACTTAACTTAACCATTTTCCATAATTAGTAAGTTCTCCATTAACTTTATTATTTAAATAATTTATTTTGCATCCTCTTTGACTTATAGTACTCATCACTTCACTTTTTATTTAAATAATTTCTTCTTTGCAAACACTTTGACTACTTTGACCTTTTGGGGTTTCTAGATGACTCATGAGGGTTCTCCAACTTCACATGGCCATAACTCTCTAATCGTGAGGATTTATGTGATGCTCCACATACCACCAAAATTGACATGACATGTAATATCCATCTAGAATAGTTTTACCTGCAAATATATCAAAAATCATACCATTATCCATCAAACAAACTTGGGTCCATTACCCAAACCTTTGTGCTACCGGAATTCGCTACCGGAATTCGCTACCGGATTTTCTTCAAGGGTTGACATCAATGAAAACCAACCCAATTAATAAACAACTACAATGGTTACTGGGACAACTCACAACAAAATTCTAACCTATATACAATTTTAACTCAATACAAATGCAAATATTAATCAAAATACTGTAACCGACGATGAAGAGTTGAAGAGACTCCACTGCAACTAGCGTTCCTCCGACAGAAATTGGCGCTTATCCCATATTTTGCTTGCTAACTGTGATGAACTCAACGGTACCTCCCAGCCAACACCAGGGGTACTCTTCTTCCCCTTTATCCTCCTGAGCCGCAAAGGGGCCACGCACAACCACAACCAGAAAACTCTATCTCTCAACCCGCCTTGCAAGGTCGAACTACCACTCTCCTTTCGAGCTGGGTATCCCAACTCCTACAAGAAAAACCAGTCGAGAAAAATCCGATAGCATAACTTTACGTATACTAGTCATGATCCTTTCCTCATATCCCCCATTACTTTTATAGAGTTCTTCTTAGTAACACTTTCCAATTGCACCATAAATTAGTTTTATTAAAAATTAATTAGGAAAAACTCTACCTCGTACACTTGTCACCTGATCCATTAGTTGCACCAGAAATTCATTTAATTAATTAAATTAATTTGCCAATTTCCTTCACCCACCTAAAAGCGTTCCTAAAAACTCTCCTTTTTGTCCCTTTATTCCCTAAATTTCCTTTAATGAATGACGCCTTTCTTAAATATTAGTTGATTTCTAATTAGAAAAGTTTTCTAGACTAGATTCATTTCTATGTTCCACATTCTTTTTGCAATTAATTTCCCCTTTTTGTCTAAATTCTAATTTAGCAAGTTTTGCAATAAACATCAATTAATTTTTAGATAATTTATTTCTCCTTTAAGTTCTAAATTTGATTTTTCTTCATCCCCCCTTTATTAATTGCTTAATTAAATTTTAGTCATCATATCCTACTTAGACCTAGGCTTAGCAATTTTTTTAAAGGAAATATTATAATTAATAAACTTTACTCATACATAATTATTTTAAGGCTAACCTGTCAAAGTAAGATATTGTTTTCTAGGCACCTAGGTTCATTAAGTCACTTGTGTTTAACAATCACGATGTGCCCTTCAAGATGCACTACGTGCTCCAAGGGTGCCACTCGCCTTTATTCATGTTTCATTTATGTGATGTTCCCTTCAATACGCACTACATGTTCCAAGGGTGCCACTCGCCTTTTGACTGATTTTGGTAGTTGTCCAACCTTGGGAGTCAATACTCCATTAGGAGACCTTTTGGGAGACTAAGGGCCTCTAAGGAATAAGTACCCTTCCTTATTGTGTGCCCCTTAGAATATTCATGAACGACTATCTCAGTTTGCCCTCATGGAATCGTGGATCTCTCGAACTAGGTAATCGTTAACCTACAATTCGAACCACAATGAGAGTGCTAGTAGGTTGTGGCAAGGTTGTTGTCACACCTCTCCCTCAATATGTTTGGTTGTTTTGCATGGCCCCTTTACTCCTAATGTGAGTTTGATTAGCAAGCAATCATCAGCCTGCATCCATCAACGAAACATGTCAGCGTTCCATAAACAACATCATAATATACCCAGTCATATGTCACATATGCAATAACATAAATACTCAAACAATATACAGTCCACTCCTTGAATCGATCTGGAGTCCAAGGAGGTCCATCGATGCCATCGACATCCTCAATCTATCAAGAGTCCTTCACACTCAGGAGAAACTAGTCAATAGTACTTTTCTATACATAAATAACATAACATAACATCATAATCCACAATCTCATCATCAAAATCCGTAAGCGAAGAAGACAATCATATAATGAACCAGATCATTTGCACGCAAGCATCCTCAAAGAATAAGTCGCATCAGGTGCGCGTAAGAGCAGGATGTTACAGTAAGGGGAAAGGAAATCATTCAATATCCCTCTAATATAGTGTAACATCCCTCTCTACTAAGCAAATGTTATCGACTTATTCTTTGAGGACACTTGCTGTAATATACCAGATATAAAATGTATGCAGAAATGAAATAAAATGCTAGTAATGGTAGAATAACAACAATATAATCAGAACGTTCACCACAATAACACTGAAATGATATAAGAATAACAACAGAAATAACACTTTGAATCTGAAAGAAATGTTCACGGGCCTCTTCGAGGGGGCAACCTCCAGTTGAGAAGAGCTCTATTACAATAATATTCAAGCTAGGGTTCTCATACTCTCGACTCCTATTTATACTAAAAAGAAGCATCTAGAGGAAGATCCTTCTAGAAGCGGAAGCTTCTATTAGGTATTCCTACATCCGCCTTATTCTATTTTATTGAAAGGCCTTATTAATATTGACCTTTATTACATATGAATATATTGTTCTACCTATGTGTGGGTTGGGACCCTAACATGTCTGCCCCCTTAAAAACAACCTTGTCCTCAAGGCTTGAGATGAGGAAATTGCTGCAGAATGGTAGCTGGTTCCCAAGTGGCGTCTGCTGGAGTTGTATCTTTCCACTGTACTAGCACTTCCTTGATGGTTCTCTGATTTAACTGCTTCTGGCTGTAGCCAAATGGATCCTTCTTCAGCTAACTCTGGAAGGTTGGTTTGAATTTGGCACTTATCTCCAATCACCTTCTTTAAGCATGAAACATGAAAAACAAGATGTAGATTTGAATTGTTGGGCAAAGCTAACTAATAGGTGACTTGTCCCACACTCTTGAGTACGGTATAAGGACCATAAAATTTGGGCGCTAGCTTCTGACAATACTTAACCTTGAGTGAAGTTTTCTTGTAAGGTTGCAGTCGAAGAAACTCCTGATCCCCTTCTACAAATTGATGTTCAAAGCGACCTTGATCTGCTTGTTGCTTCATGCGATTCTGTGCCATGACCAAATTCTCTTTGAGGGTACGAAGAATAGCCTCTCGAGCTGTAAGTGTTAGGTCAACCGCCTGGACCTTCGAGGCACCCAGTAAGTATGAGAGAACTGAAGGTGGCTTCTGTCCATATACTGCTTCAGAAGGAGTCATGTGTGTAGCTGTATGGTATGAAGTGTTGTACCACCATTCAGCTAGGGGTAACCATTGAGCCCACTGATTTTTCTTTTCTGAGGCAAAACACCTCAAATATGTTTCCAAACACTTGTTGACAACTTCCGTTTGGCCATCAGTCTGGGGATGATAAGATATGCTGAGATGCAATTCAGTGCCTTGTATCTTGAACAATTCTTGCCAAAAATTGCTTGTGAAAGTTGGATCGAGATCAGAAACAATAGAGTGCGGCATGCCATGAAGCTTGAAGACCCGATCCATGAAGATTTGAGCCACCGTGGATGTTGTAAATGGGTGTTGAAGGGCACATAAATGAGCATACTTGGAAAGGCGATCAACAACCATGATGATGACAGATTTATTTCCTGATTTGGGTAAGCCGGTAATTAAATCCATAGAGATATCCTTCCAAATAGCAGGTGGAATCGAGAGCGGTTGTAGTTTGCCCGATGATTTGATATTTTCTCCCTTGTTGCATTGACACACATCGCATTGAGCTACAAAATTACGAATGTCCTGTTTCATACCATCCAAGAAAAAGGAACATTTGACCCTGTCATAGGTTTTGGTGAACCCAGAATGCCTTATTGTGGGTGTAGCATGAAGCTTAGAAAGTACCATGGATTTAAGCTTTGATTTTTTACTTAAATACAAACATCCTTTGTATCGAAGTTCCTCATGGAGCGAAGATTACCCTGCGGAAGCTGGAGCCTTGGACTGCAATTGGTGGATCAACTGCGAACTTTTGGGATCTTGTAGCCATTCCTGGTGAATGGCTTGGAGCCAATCTGGTACAATGAATGAAAGAGAAAAAAGGGATCCTTCATCTTCATATTTTCAGGAAAGTGCATCCTCAACCACATTGTCTTTGCCTTTCTTATAAATAATCTCATAATCATATCCAAAGAGTTTAGTCACCCATTTTTGTTGTTCTGGGGAGGAAATGCGTTGTTCCAAAAAATACTTGAGACTTTAATGGTCTGTCTTAATTTGGAAACGTTGCCACAATAGATAAGGATGACATGGATCCATGACATGAAGAATAGACAACGTTTCCTTTTCATAGATGGATTTGTCCAGATTTCTTTCAGATAGTTGCTTGCTGGTAAAGGCCAAAGGTCGACCCTCTTGCATAAGGACAACACCAATTCCTTTCCTTGAGGCATCACATTCCAACATAAAGGTCTTTGTGAAATTGGGAAGGGCGAGGACTGGAGTGGTGCACATGGCCATCTTCAAGGTCTGAAAATATTGAGCAGCGATCGTAGTTCAATTGAAAGAGTTTTTTTTTAGGAGAGCAGTGAGAGGTGTTGCAATCTTCCCATAATTCTTAACAAACTTGCGATAATACCCTGTTAAGCCTAGAAATCCACGCAAGATCTTAAGAGTCTTTAGATGAGGCTAGTCTTGCATAGCTTCAATATTTTTAGGATCCACCCTGACGCCATCTTTGCCAACCAGATGACCCAAGTATTCTAGTTCTAAGGCGCCAAAAGAACATTTATACTGTTTCAGGAAAAGTTGGTGCTGAGAGAGTAGATGGAGAACTCAATCCACATGAGCAAGATGGTCTGTCTAGGTTTTGCTATAGTTGAGGATATCATCAAAGAAAACTAAGACAAAATGGCGGAGAAAAGGACGGAAGACATGATTCATGAGGCTTTGGAAGGTGGAGGGAGCATTACACAAGCCAAAGGGCATGACCAAAAACTCATAGTGGCCCACATGAGTTCTAAAGGCAGTCTTGGGAATGTCTGCCTCTTTCATATGTATCTGGTGGTAGCTTGAATGAAGATCCAGTTTAGTGAAGAATTAGGCGCCACTCAATTCATCCAGGAGGTAATCAATGACAGGAATGTGGAATTTGTATTTGATGGTAAGTTTGTTGAGGGCACGGAAGTCGGGACACATTTGCCAAGAACCTTCTTTCTTCAAGACCATAACCACAGGAGACGAGTAGGGGCTCGTACTAGGGCGGATAACGCCTGCATTAAGGAGTTCCTGGACCATTTTCTCAATTTCATTTTTTTGGGAAAAGGGGTGACGATACAGATAGATATTGGGAGGAAGGTTTCCGGGTACAAGGGCAATGGAATGATCATGAACACTATGGGAAGGAAGGAGGCCTTAGGGAGTGGAAAAGACCAATTGATGTTTAGAAAGGATGGCTTGGAGGTCTTGTGGTACCGAGGGTGTCTATGTTTCTTGTATGGCATGGAGTTGGGCGATAACACCAGAATGACCCTTTTTGAGCAGCTTTTCCATGCGATGGGAACTAATGATCTCAAGTGAACTAACGATGATGCCTTGGAACTTATATCGGTGGCCCTCCTTGTCAAATTGCATGGTTAAGTCTTTAAAATACATGAGAATGGGACCCAAAGTCCTTAGCCAGTCTGCACCCAACACAATGTCACAACCTCCCATGTCGATAGCAAACATATGGGATTTCAGGTGGTAGTCACCAATTTGGAGATGCACATTTTCACAACGCCCTCCACATTTCATGGAACCACCATTGGCAATCATGATTTGGAAA
>JASDQU010245042.1:83250-103309 GCA_032191745.1 Picea mariana
ATATATATATATATATATATATATATATATATATATATATCCTTAGAAGATATTTATTAATATGAATATGCATAGTTGAGCTACACGAGATTAAGATTTTACTTATGATCTTTGGGTTATCATTCGTTATGTAAAAGCCTCTTACTCATTTACACTCAATGTTGCTTGAAGATTGATTAAGTACAGTATATTATTATTTCACTATGATGAATTGATGGTTAAGTATGCTGATAATTCTAGTTTTGAATAGTGGTGTATGATTGAATTAATGGGAATTAGATACTTCCTTGTTCCTCATAACAATCACCAGTCCTAAGACCTTAAGTGGTCAAAATCAATCGAATGAATCCTGGACTTGAGCGTTGTTTATGTGTCTTGGAGGTCCTAACCATGCAGGATAGGTTGGGCAGGTAGTTCCCTTATGTTATCACTTGAGATATGTTGATTAAATGATAGTGATGTTGATTTCAGTTGATTATGATGAGATTTATTTAGTGGTTGTTAATTTATGCTTTGAAGCATGCCACTTGTACTAACGATTGTTTTAAAATATATATATTTACCTATTTTGTAACCATTAATTTTTTACGTAACGGAGGGGATGTTACATATGGTATCATAGCGGGTTCAACCCTGCAACATTGGATCGTTACACTTTCCACTGTCTTGAAATTTTGATTAAAATCATATCACTAATAAATTTTGAAATTTTCCATGTGACAATCATGGTTAGAGGACGTCGGATGATTAGAGTCGTGGTGCGGGGAGACGAGGTATGCCTCCTCTGAGTGTATCCACTCCAAAGGAATTTAATCCTTAGGAAGATGACTAGACTACTGAGGAGGAGAAGGTTGATGTGGGAGATGTGGTATGTATGATGAGATCCTTTCAGAGGATGTTAGAGGCCTTGATCAGTCATCTTGATCAGGATGAGGGCAAGATGTATATACCCAATGAGGGTTCATGGCACACTCTTGTCGGTAGTTTTAGTATGCATAGAGAAATCGATAAAGTAAAGTTTCCAAGTTTACGAGTGCCATGGATGGTTCAATTGTTGAGGCATGGTTGGATAACATAGCGATGTGTGTCACACTTTGTGACTGCACCTCCAACATGAAAGTCTGGATGGCGATATTTCAGCTGAAGGGGAGTTCTCTCTTATGGTGGAAGACGCTCCTAGCTTAGCTAAACATGGTCTTCGAAGACATGTCATAGGAATTGTTTGAGGAATGATTTCGGGAGAGGTATCTGTTAGAGGAATTCATCAAGCATCAACTCAATGAGTTCAATGCCTTATGACAGGGTGGTCGTACAGTGCCAGAGTATGAGGCAAGATTCATGAAGCTACTCAGGTATGCCCCACATCTGAACTCAAAGAAGTTGAAGGTCAACAATTTTGTGTTGACCTTAACATCAACATTTATGCAAAGGTATAGATCATAATGCCTCATACATTGCATGATGTAGTCCAAAAGGCCCTCATAGATGAGGAATATCTATGTGGCGTGGGTCATGGAAATAATCCTTCTAGACCAACCAGACAAATGAAATCAAGAGCACAATATCTTCTACTTTGGGGACCATGAGTACTGGACCGAAGATCAGATGTTGGACATGTGGAGAGCCACATTACCAATGAGATTGTCCAATTGAGAAGGCCAGAGCAGTCAAATCAATAGGACCCACTACAGTTGGAGATTGGGAAAGGCCTACATGAATCATGCAGCGATGAATAACCACCAAGCCAAGCACCATCCCCCTATGCTCGAGACGTCAGGTATGATCATCTATCAGAACTTTAGTATTTTAATAGATCTTGGTGCTACAGAGAGCTTTATTTCTAGCGCAATGCTACAGATAATTAAGGTTAAGGTAGTCGAGCAGRACGAGTTTAGATATGTAGAAATGGMTTCGAGTGCCAAAAAAAAGGTTGGAGGAAGGGTTACGGACTGTAGCATCAACTTGGGAGATTTTGTAATGAAGGGMAACCTATATGTCACGATCATAGGATCTTATGACATAGTGATTGGTATGGACTGGTTGGAATTGCATGATTTGATACTCAACTATAATATGAAATGGTTGAGTTGAACATATGATGTGGGGGAAGGAAGAGTGATTGTAGGAAGAAACCAAGGAATGTCCTTGAGGTTCATTTATTCCCTACAACTACAGAAGAGCATGCAAAAAGGATGTAAGTTATATGCAATCTTAGTGCTAAATGAAAAGGGCGAGACAAAAGGATTAGAAAACCTTCCAATAGTACGAGAGGTTGCAAACATGTTTCCAAAAGAGTTACCAGGTTCTCTGCCCGAAAGGGAGTTAGAGTTTACAATAGACTTAAAACATGGAACTAAACCGATTGCAAGAACGCCATATCGGATGTCAACGCTTGAGTTACAGTAGTTGAAAATGCAATTGAAGGAATTGTTGGACATCAAACTTATAGTCCAAGTGTGTCATATTGGGGTGCGCCAGTTATTTTCGTAAGAAAGAAGGATGGATCATGACGGATTCATATTGACTGTCGTCAATTAAACAAAGCGACGATCAAGAACCAGTATATGTTTCCAAGAATAGACAATTTGTTCGATCGGATGAAGGGAATGATTGTGTTTTCAAATATTGACTTGAGATCAGGATATCACCAGTTACGAATTAAAGAGGAATATATTCCTAAAACCGCATTTAAGACGAGGTTCAAACACAATGAGTTTATAGTTCTACCATTTGGACTGACAAACACCCTTGGGGTATCCATGAGCTTGATGAATGGGGTGTTCCGCGAATACTTGGACAAGTTTGTTCAAGTATTTATTGATGACATACTGATTTATTCTCGGATGAACAAGGAAGATGAAGAACATTTAAGATGGGTACTACAGTGTCTACGAGAAAACAAATTATACGAGAAATTGTCGAAATGTTCTTTTTACCAATCGAAGATTCATTAATTGGGACATATCATATCTAGGGAAGGTATCGCTATGGATCCAGTGAAATTAGAGGCTATTATGGAATGGCCTACACTGAAAAACATACAATAAGTACGCAACTTTATGGGTTTAGCAGGATATTACCGACAATTCGTCGAAGGTTTTTTGAAGATAGCAAATCCAATCACAGAATTGCAGAAGAAAAAAAAGAAGTTTTTATGAACTGAGGAATGTGTGGAAGCATTTCAAGGGCTCAAGGAGTTGTTGACAACAACGCCTATACTAAAATCCCCCGACATGGACCAAGGATGATTTTAGAGGCTAAATTTCGCTCATGGGATAATTTTCCATGGTTTTTCCAAAAAAGGGATTTGTTATTTTAAAAATGATTCGCCCAAATTCTATAGGATAAAATTATTTTACCTTGAAAATCACCAAAATTTACAAAAACTATATAAAATCCTTAGAAATTTGAATAAATTTACAAAAATATTGCCAAACATTTATAGTTGGCATATGAAGGATTAGTAAGATTCGCCAAGGTTTCTACATTTAAAAATAAATTTACATCCTTAAAATCATCCTTGACATGGACAAGGAATTCTTGGTATGCACGGACGCATCCAAGGAAGGTTTAGGCGGAGTATTGATGAAACACAGTCGAGTGATCCCTTACATTTCAAGGAAATTGAGAAAGCATGAGGAGAACTATGCAATGCATGACTTGGAGTTATTGGAAATTGTATATGCCTTGAGAGTTTGGAGACACTATTTGATTGGACGAAAATTCAAATTAAAGACAGATCACTGTGGATTGCAACATATTTTTACACAGAGTGACTTCAACGTGCCACAAAGGCATTGGTCAGAATTACTTAGCGAATACAATTTTGATATTACTTACATAAAAGGTACGATGAATAGAGTGACAGATGTGTTGAGTCGAAGACCAGACATATTCTCGGTAATAACTCTTAACATGAATCTTTGAGAAAATATTCTAACTATACAGACCAACGATGACTGGTATAAAGAGGTTAAGGAAAATATTGGGCAAGATACCATGATGGTACCAAAATTTGAAGGTTATTCTTTAGACAATGATGGATTGTTTAGATTTAACAGAGGGATTAAGTACTGCCTAATGATGAAATAAGAAATTTTATCTTGAGTGAAGCTCATAGAGTAGTGTACATGGCTCATCCTAGAGTCATGAAGATGAAGGCAGACCTTAAGCGTTTACTCTTCTTGAGGGGAATGAAAGCAGACATAGTTAGTTACGTGGAAAGATGTCTAGAATGTCAACAAGTGAAATATGAACATAGACATCCAACGAGATTATTACAACCACCTTTTATTATAGAATCAAAGTGGGAGGTCATTTCAATGGACTTTATCATTGGATTTCCATTGACGGTGAGGAGACAGGATTCAATTTTTTTGTTAGTTGACACTCTGATGAAGAGTGCACACTTTATTCGTGTATGTACAATGTATTAGGTGCTTGACATAGCTAAATTTTTTGTCAGCGAGATTGTGATATTACATGGCGTACCAAAAAGATTTATATCCAATACAGAATCGGTGTTTACATGATGATTTTGGACCAGTTTCCAAGAGGCTTTGGGAACACAGCTGAACTTTAGTATAGCATATCACCCTGAGACACATGGGAAGATAGAAAGAACAAACCAAATATTGGAAGATATGTTGCATATGTATGTTATGGACCAACAAAAATGTTGGGAAGATTTCTTGCCACTAGTAGTGTTTGTGTACAACAACAACTATCAAAGTACCATTAAGATGGCACCGTTTGAGTTTCTTTACTGGCGACCATGTCGGATGCCATTGAGTTGGGATCAACTTGAAAATAGGCTCCTGGTAGGAATAGAAGTGATACAAGAAATGGAATAACAAATGCAATCGATAATACAAAGGATTAAAGAAGCGCAAGATCAACATAAGAGTTATAGCGATGTGCATCGCATTGACCACAGTTATGAAGTTGGTGACCGAGTTTTCTTGCGGGTGAAACGGCACAAGAGTTCGATCAATTTTGGAAAGGCTGCTAAAATATATCCTAGGTTTATGGGACCTTTATAATTTGTGTAGAATAAAGGACACATGGCTTATAGACTAGACTTGCCTGATTCTTTGAGGCATATGCACAGTGTTTTCCATGTATCTGTTTTGAGACATTATGTTATTGATCCTACACATGTGATTGACATGAGTGCTTGCAGATGTCGGATGAGGGTGCTCTCACGATGGAGACAATATTCATTATAGACCATCACATTCGACAGCTATGATGTCAAATAGTTGATCAGGTCAAGGTCCAATGGGAAAATTATAGTCCATACTCGGCTACCTGGGAGGACGCATATGATATGCGTCAATAGTTTCCTTACTTGTTTGATAGATTAGACATATATATCTTGTTAGAGACTTTTATTTACTACATTTTATATGATGTAAAACTTTGGGACGAAGCTTAAAACAAGAGGGGGTGTATGTAACATCCCGCTCTACTGAGCACATGTTATTGACTTATTCTTTGAGGACACTTGCGTGCAAGTGATCCGATTATAGTACAATGTTATTTGTTTCGACTATGGATTTTACATGATGATGTGATGGGTTGTGATTTATTGTTACTTGATATATGTATTGACATATGTTATTTATGATTTTACCTGAGTGTGTAGGACAAATGACAGATTATAGATGCTGAGGGAATCAATGGACCTCCTTGGACTCCAGATTGAGTCATGGAGTGGATTGTATTGGTTTGAGTATTTCATTTATGAATATGTGACATATGATTGATTATGGTATGATTTTGTATATGGATCATTGACAGTGTTTCGTCGATGGATGCAAGCTAATGAATTCTTGCTAATCTGACTCGCATAAGGAGTAAAGGGGCCATGCACAAAAAATCAGGCATTGAGGGAGAGGTGTGGCAAAGTCCCTGTCACAGCCTACTAGCACTCTCTCCATGGATCGAAATGTAGGTTAACGATTACCTAGTTCAAGAGGTCCACAATGTCGTGAGGGAATACTAATACAGTTGCTCACAAATATTTCTAAGGGGCATGCAATAAGGTGGATTCCTTATTCTTTATAAGCTCTTAGTCTCTCACAAGGTCAATCGAGTAGAGTGTTGAGTCCAAAGGTTAGAAAAACTACCAAAACCAGTCAAAAGGTGAGTGACACCCTTGGAGCACGAGAGTGCCTCTCAAAGGGCACATCGTGTAATTTAAAAACTTGAGTCAATGAATCTAGGTGGCCTAGAAAACAATGAATTGACTTGACATTGTTGGATTTAAAATAATTGATTAATGAGTGATTTTACTAATTATAAATCCCCATAAAAGTCTAAGCCCATTCTAAGACAAAGCTTAAGTTTAAGTTTAGTTAGGGGACTAAAATAAAATATTAGAGATAAATCAATCTAAAGAAAAAGTGAGATAAATCTAAAAATTTAATATAATGCACATGTGTGCAAGAAAATACAAAAATAGAATTTTAAAATAAAAAGGGAATAAAGCATGAGAGAATAGGGTACACATAGAATGGTATCTAAAGTCTAGCTACCACTAGTCTAACTATAAGAAGACTCTTATTTCAACTCTAACTAAAATTTAGTAAGGAGTTAGTCATTAAGTGAGAATTTGGGAATAAAGAGGCAACTAGGAGTGATTTAAGGAGCACATTTGGGAAATGTGAGGGAAATTGACTTTTTTTTGTTTGTTTGTTAATTTGTCTGGACCTATTGGCTGCGGGATTAACCCGTGGCTTGAGAAACCATGACTCAGGGGCATCTAAGCCGTCAAAATCACTAACCATTAACATGGTTGAATTTTTTTTCCCCGCAGGTTTCGAACCGGTGATTTTAACAACACGAAGTGGCTTAACAACACACTCTGTCACCGATTGTCCTACACCTCGGGGATCGAGGGAAATTGACTTTTACTAAAACTAAAATTTGTAATTACTTGTGCAACTTGAGGAGAGTGTGCCAAGTGTGAGGGTGAGTAATCCTAAATTATKTAAATTAAATTGTGCATGTGGACATGTGTTAGTGAGTAAAATTCTATAAAATAAATGGTTAAGATGGGAAATGGATGATAYTGGTTATTGGTAAATTTATGCTGTCAAATTATTTTTGATTGGTTTTACTTGTGAGAGTTGGGATACCAAGAATGATCTATAGTGGTGGCTCTACCTTGCGAGGCAAGCTTGGAGCTAGAGTATTTATGGTTGTGTGCATGCTTGGCCCATTTGAGGCTTAGGGGGATAAGGGGGGAGAAGAGTACCACTAGTGTTGGTTGGGAGGTACCGGTGAAGTCTCAACCATTAGCAAGCGGGAGAAAGGGAGGAACGTCTTTTTCTGAAGGAAATCCTCAATCATTCACACTCATTGGTCAAGGTATTTTATTGTTGGATATTATTTGTAAGAGAAACTAATTTTTGTATTCCAGTTGCTTGTAATAAAGTCGATTTAATTTGTGGTATGTTTTATTTTCCTGCATATATGTGATCACATTGTACAGAAATGGAAGTGTTATTATGTTACAATTTAAACATTTCTTGATGTAGTACACTATGAAATGAAGATTTATTGTTGATTGTTATTAATATTTTAATCATAGCTCATGAATCTAGAGTTTGTATGTATGCCTTCAAGAATATTGCATGTCTAGAAATAATTATGTTTATATCATTTTCCGAGAATGAATTTCATTGTTGATCAAGGCATCTTTATTTATTTTTTTCTGAACTTTAGAGAGTTGAAGTTCGCTGTCAGATTTGGATGGAAGAAACGATATCTTAATCTCTTGTGAATGCTTCCAAAAATTATATATAACCGAGAATTGAACTTTTATTTCACTGTCAAATTAAATTCAGTTTGGAAATCCAAGGTCCATTTGTTGTTGCCATTTAAAAGTTTAAACCTCGTGTGTAGGAACCCTTTAGTCATGATATTTGTGTGTAGTTATTGAATGCAAGTAATATTATATCACCATCGTGATTGTAATGTGATTGTTATTGATCATGGACCGATATTGGGAATTAATTTTATTTTTCCGCTTAATGAAATAAGTTATACATATTATAATAGGGTTGATTGCTCGATTTTCTTATGATTTTATATGCTTGATTTTTATGTTGTTGTAATACCTCAATCCTACTATTAATTCTTTCGAAGGATTAGAATGAATGAAAATATATAAATGACACATTTTAGTTATTTAAAACAAATGATCATCATGCAATCGAGGGACACATCCATGTTCCTTCAAGTAAATTATTACAATGAGTTTCTAGTGCCCCTCAGAAGCTATCATTTTAATTGCTACCTAGGATTTTTGATTTTCCTTTTCGTTGCTTCCCTAATTATAAATCTGGGAAATTTGTTTATTGTGTTAGGATTTACTTCGAGAATGAAATTGGGGGATATAACCATGTCTTTACCTCTTGAGTTTCTTTTCAAGAATTTATTAACCCTTCAATAAATTTTAACTGCTTCTGAAATCGATTCGCTGCCTGAAATTTTAAATTCAAATTTATCAGAATTTTTTGTCATTTCAAGGTCTGAATCAAGGGTCGGATCAGGGATCGGATCAAGGGCTAGATTGAGGGTCGGATCAAGGGTTGGATCAGGTGTCGGATTAATTTCTGTATGAAAAATGTCACTCTTGAAATTACAGTATTATTTAACTTGTTTGTGTCTAGTTTGCCCATTTCCAGTTAATTGTTTTTGTATTGATTTTTGACATTTTAAAACAGTGGTAACATTCGTAGAGTTAACACCAAGAAGGGTGAGTTTAAATTTTGTTTGATTGGTTGGACATATACATGTTCACTCACCTCTTACCTATCCCTGCCACTTCTTGACAGACCCTGCATCAAATTATTGTCCCTTCCTCTACGTTATACAATTAATAAAAATCATTTTTGATGCACTTACAATTAATTTAAATTATCATAAATTAAGTGTTGGATGGAGGACCGGATTAAGTGTCAGATGGAGGACCAGATTAAGTGCTCGATGGAGTGTCGGATTGAGGTCTGGAATGAATTTCGGATTTTTCTGCACACCGAATCAAGGGCTAGGATGGATTCTCGAACTCCTTCTTGTTCCTTACTATGGATATGTGATTTAGCCTCTGAACATTATTTATTTATGGTCAATTAAGATTTTTCTTCCTAATAATTTAAATAGATTATAAGTTAGAATGTGAGTGCTTTATTTATGGTTTACTAAGACCAGGTTATCTTAATTCTTAAATGGATACGTAGGGTAGTTGAATTCTATCAGTTACTTATTATGGTTGGTCTTCCCTTAAATCCTTAAATGGATTTTTAAGATAGCAATTGCATTCTTATATATGGTTGAAATAAGATTTGGTCTTTCCTAATACCTTGAATGGAATTGTAAGTTGACATTGGATTCTTATATTATCCTTGCCTCTTCCCTTTGTTCTTTTAATTAGGTTTATATGTCAATGTTGGGTTCTTTATTTTTATTGTTCAAATAAAACTTGATCTTCTTTAATTATCCTTATATACGGATATGCAAGATATCATATAATTTATCTTATCTAATTCTTAATTATGGGTTTGAACTTATTATAGTTTCTTGCAATGGAAATATAAGGTAGTCTTGGAATCTTTCCATATTGCTTGTTATTATTAAACCTCTTAGTTCTTTTAAAATGGATATGCAAGATGTAGACTTCTTATTAATTTATATTTATGATTGATGTTTATTAGTTTTATAAATTGGATGCATAATGCAAGGTAACATCTAAATTTATTGTAGTGCTTAAGAAGATTGATCTTCTTGTGGTTTCTTGCAAATGACTATATAATTTTATCCTTTAGATTCCTGATATATATATATATATATATAGAAGATATTCCTTAATATGAAGATGCATAGTTGAGCTACAGGAGACTAAGATTTTACTTATGCTTTTTGGGTTATTATTCTTTAGGTAAAAGCCTCTTACTCATTTACACTCAATGTTGCTTGAAGATTGATTAAGTAGATTATATTATTATTGCACTATGATGAATTGATGGTTAAGTATGCTGATAATTCTAGTTTTGAATAGCGGTGTATGATTGAATTAATGGGAATTAGATACTTCATTGTTCCTCAAAACAGTTGCCAGTCCTAAGATCTTAAGTGGTCAAAATCATTCAGATGAATCCTAGACTTGAGCGTTTCTTATGTGTCTTGGAGATCCTAACCATGTAGGATAGGTTGGGATGGTATTTCCCTTATGTTATCACTTGAGATATGTTGATTAAATAATAGTGATGTTGCTTTCAGTTGATTATGATGAGATTGATTTAGTGGTTGTTAATTTATGTTGTGACGCATGTCACTTGTACTAACGATTGTTTAAAACAAAAATTACCTCTTTTGTAACCAATAATTGTTGACGTAACGAAGGGGACGTTACATATAGATGTAGGGAAATTTGATCCTACATCTAGTCATTCCAAGTCATAGTTTCCATATAATCAGGATCAATCTAAGATTGAAGATGCATTCATCTCTAGTGGAATATCGAGGGGAGTTGTCATATTTACTAGCAACCCTATTGCATCTTATTTTGTTTTTGAATCCAACCCTATGGTTGAGCATGCGAACCTATGAATATTTGGGATAGATACTCCTATGAATAATGTGTTTAGGGATTTTTCCAAACTATATCATAAATACGCTCCTTTTCGAAAGCTCTTGGTGTAGATTCAAATCCTTCACATGTTGAGATGAAGGTGCTTAATGGTATTCAATATTTATTTGATAATTCTATTTTGAGCATTGGTAGGGGTTATATCCTCTTGAATCCTAGTTATGTATTGGCTTCATATGTTTTTAACCTAGAAAATTAGGAAGGAGCATACATACATACATACATACATACATACATACATACATACATACATACATACATACATATATATATATATATATATATATATATATATATATATATATATATATATATACATCCTTGGGTGCCATTGGATGGGTTGTCGGTTACACCAGGTGTTTGTACGCATATGCAATAATGTCTAACATATGAATTGTCCACTTCAATTTTGAGTCCACTACTCACTTCTAGTGAGCCATGCACTAGTTCTCGACTTAATCATAATGAAGTCTACAAAATAAAGAGGGACTCCCTCTAGAATAGTGGAGCTCAGGGTAATCCTTTTGGCGCCTCTTCTCGTAGTCATCTAGAGACTCTCTCAATTGCTTCTAGTTTCTCTCTAGGGGATGGGATCCAAATTTGAATGCACCAAGGGATATATTTTATGGCTTGTTATGGATGGTGATGTTTTCCCAAGTCTTGAATAGTTTTTCTTTTTGTTAGGTATTCAAATAGTCCCTAGCCCAATAATGATCAGAAAGGTAAGGTCTCATCTAGAAAAGGTAAGAACTTCAAATTCAATCCTTTAGATATATTAACGAGCCCTAGAAATGTCCCTTTTTCTCATCATTTTCCATCTATTTTTCCTTCTATAACTACCAAAACATTCCATTTGTATACTCAAGAAATTGGTAAGTTATCAATTCATAGTTGTTTCAATTTTATAAAATAGTTTCTTTTAAATTGTTGTGGTTTGGCCTAATTATGAGGAAATGTCATATGATGCTTGGGTTACTTAACTCTAATTTGAATGTGTTTATTCATATGCTACAGTATGCATTATTTATGTTCATACACCATATTTGGTAAGGTTATGCTTGTTGCATAGTCATCCTTGATACCATTGGAGGATTACCATTATCCAAAGCACTCCAAGGATGGATTGAAAATAAATGATTATTTTACTAATATATGATGCAAAGTATCTTTGATCCCTGCAACCTAAGAATTATTAAGAGGGATTATATCACCCCTGCAATCCAATAGTAGGTGCAATGGCCCATGAAAGTATCCACGATGGTCAATATGGAGTTCATAGTTCCATAGGCCAACCACTAGCTTGAGTGGTTCTAACTACAAAGAGATATCTTGCTTATTTGTAGGAAGTAGTTGATGGATTCTTGAGTTCCCTAGAATTCAATATAGGGGATTCAAGGACTCACTTGTATCTAAATAGGTAACAATAGTTCAATTATCACTAGTACAAAATGGGTAATTAGTGACTACATGACCAAAAAAGTTAGTCACAACAGTTAAATACTACCAAATTTGAGCAATTTTAAGTGACACAACTAAAAATGACTAACTTAAACGATGAATTTAGTATAGGGATAAAAAATACAACTAGATAACAACTACATGAATATGAATTAGTAGTATTTATGTCGATGACCACTACCGCCAATTAATTGAAATGACATATGTTCAAGTTTCTAATATTTCATTAATAATCTTTCTTTTGTCATAAACCATGGGCCCTTTCAAAATAGAATCATGTAACATTAACATACATCAAATTATATTAGGGAACATTTTTTCTATAATAAAATATTTGATGTTTACACATGTTAATGGCTCATTTAATCCTATATGAGGTTGTTACTGAAGACGTGACTATTTTCTTAGGTTGTCCATTTCTTTGAAGGTTTTATTTCATATTTATTGGTCCTTTTCATTCTAATCTCATGTTATGGTTGTTCTTTTAATATTTGAGTTGCACATTGTTTATTGGCTTTAACACATTGGTTGTGATGGTGCATCTATTTTTAGAGCCCTCTCTCATGCACATATAACCTAAAAAAAAGTTTAGACTAGTCATGGCACATTAGCGTATGACTTAGTTGTGTCTTCTTTGTGTCATTCTAAGCCCCCTTTGTTTTTATTCCTTGACTCCATAAGCCTTGGATTGGCACTAGTCTTAGGAACATGCCATTCACTCAAATATAAAGTTTATCATATATCTTCTAAGGTATTTCCATCATATATAGTTGGTTCGATACTAATCCTAGTTACATGTATATAGAATGGAACCTATCCATAGAATTTCCGAGTCACATGGATTATAATGTAATACCCTGATTTTGAGTCCTCGGATTAATAATGTATTTTGTTTATTCATGAAAGGTCGAAGTGCCTAGAAATGTAATCATTTGAATATATTAATAAAATACATCGATGGATGCAAGATGGAAAAGGACATAGATAGGGATCTATGATTCCATGAGAGAGGGTGTTAAAGGGGTTAAGTATTTTTATTATTTTATTCACCCATATTGGTTTTAGTTGAGAAAAGTGGTTATATGAACTTCTTGGGGAACATATGGTGCTTTATTGCATGTAATTATATAAACCCCTCTTTTGATTTGTCTGGGGGTTAATCACTCATTTTCATCATTCATTCTTTCTCTTAGTCTAGGCATGGGAAAGGAATTATGGGATGAAAAGAGTCATTTCTTGTTGGTTGTAAGTAATTATTGATTATTCTAGAAAGAAACGGATGCATGTGTGCATGAGAATGGTGGAAATTGTGAAAGAATTTTCCACAACTAAGAATACTTGGAGTTTCCAGCATTGATATTTCCTGACCAGTAGCACTAGATCCCTGGGAAAGAAATGAAATAGCCTGAGGACCTACATTGCAAAGAAAGGAGTTCATTTATTTGGGTTGTGCAGGATGAAGGGGAAGAGAGATAGTAAAATAGGATTGTTGCGTGGTTGGGAAAAATGTGAGATATTTATAGTTGGTTGTGTGTTAGAGTTTTCCTAGGACCCATCCTTGTGTATTCATAGCCCTGGCTCAAGGGTGACGTGTTGTTTGTTATATTTTCTTACATTTTCAGTAGCAATAGATTTACCAGAGTAATTAGATATTTTTTACATTCAACAACCATATATTGAAAATATAAGCAGGATAAACAAACACAAGAAGATACAAAGATTTATCATGGGAAAACCCCAAATGTGGGAAAAACCCAACAAACTTTTCTTAGAGAGAATCCTTCTGATAATACAATACAACCATGAACAATCTCTATTGACAAGAACAAAACTGATAATGAAGAAACCTTTATACAAGAACTTATATCTTATCTTTTTCAAACCCAAGTGAGGATAGTTGAGGCACCACACAATACTAGCGCAACTCTACTAGAGATAGCGCACAAGAGAAATCACCAAGAACCATAAAGAAACCCCATTTGTTGTAGTAGTTGCATCTTCTTCTTGCTTCAGACTTGTGTCTTCTTCCTGAGTGATATAGTTGTATGAGTGAGTGTTCAAATGAGAAAGTCATCACTTTGTTTATATTCTTCAAGTCACTTTAGTAGGGGCCGACTTCTCTTCCTGGAAATTCTATTTCCTCTTTATTCTTTTCCTGTGGGCCGACTTCTCTTCCTGGAATTTATATTTCCACTTTATTATTTTCATGTGGGCCGACCTCTCTTCCTGGAAATTCTATTTCTACTTAATTCTTTTCGTGTGGGATGACTTCTCTTCTGAGATGTTCTTCAATTGTTCAATGGTATTCCTTTGACTTCTTGGAATCATCTTCTTCTCTAAGAAAATTTGTCCATGAGGGAATACCTCCCGCTGCTACCAAAAAATCAATATTGTTGAGAGATAAAACAATGGTGTCTATGGTTGGGTGGAATGTCCAATGTCTACAACCAATTAGTGAATGTTTATTTGAAAAGATAAGTGCTCTCTATGCTTTCTGTGTAATTTATATATGATGTTGTGTATTATTTGTTAGAAAAACAAGATCGCAGAGAAATAAAATAAAAACAAGTGTGGAAATAAAACAAAAAATATACACAATACAATAGAGAAACAGGTATATTTGGTTCACCCAGTGTGGGCTACGTCCACCAGAGAAATTTCTAGGTCCTTCCTTTTTATTATCTAGTATATGAAGGGATACAACCTATAACACACCCATTGTTACTTCCTCTTCTTTGTCTCACAATCTCCTCTCTCATAATAAAATATTCGCAATGATGCATAGCCACAATACATTTCCCTCATAAAAGAGAGATTCCTTCTAGGGAAAAGAACCCTAAAATAAATTCTACCATCAGATATGCGACCTTATAATGAACAGTTCATATTTACTATGAAATTAAAATATACATTTACAAGTCAATTTTTCCTTCAGGGGCTTCCCCCCCAAACCCTCGGTTTCCCCCGGACCCCCTTGCACCCTCGTGTGGAGGGGTATACAGTCTTCATGGGGTATAACAAACGGATAAAAACAAAGACCTATGAAATAGGAAGATAATCAGGCTCCACAACCAACATTATTTATCTTTGATATGTGTTTATATTGTGCATTTTCACTATTAATATTGTGCATGTCTAATTAATCATTTCCTTTATAGTTTAGCATGTTCTTGTTAATTGCATGTGCATGTTGGAATGTTGTGGGGGGGTGAATCAATATGAACACATTATACCACTTTCAATCACAATATATAATATTCAACTTTATCAACATTATATCATTTAGGATTGCATTCAATATATCATGAGAATATAACCAAAAGTAGTACCATTCAACCATAATTTACATGGAAACCCAAATGAGAGAAAACCATGGAATGATATCTTATATATATCAAGGATACATTCATAAGAAGCACCAACTTCCAAACTCTCCAACACCAACTGGAAGGAGGCACCAACCTGAAGGAAACAACAACTCCCTGAGTTCTCCAGCACCAACCGGAAGGAGGCTATGAACCCCCAATTTATAGGAACCAAACTAAAGTAATAACCAACTCCCTGAGTTCTCCAGCACCAACCGAAAGGAGGCTACGACCCCCTTTCCTTGCCTCATTCTGTCGCCCTGAAATATAAGTGTAGACTCATTATCACTACCATTGATACTGTCACTGCCAATGTCACCAATACATAAACCAACCTATCACTACCATTGTCACATAAACCAACCTATCACTATCACTGTCACATCAACCTGTAACTACCATTGTCACATCAACCTATGACTACCACTGTCACATCAACATGTCATTGATGAACAACTAATCATCCAACCTATCACTATCTTTTTCGCTGATATACCATCATCAACCAAATATACCTAGATCCACTCACATGGATACCAAAACCATCACCAAACCATGTACATCAACCATGTCGATCAAGCATCAACCAAAACATGTACCATGCATGTACATCAACATGTACCATACCATGATCAACCATGTACCATACCAATTACATCAACCATGTACCTCATACATGTACCAATAAAATGCCTCAACCATGCACCAAAGATGTGCCTCAAACATATACCAATGCCTCAACAATGTACCAAAGCCATGATCATCACATCAACAACTAGTAACCAAGATGTACCATCACCAAGATGTACCATGCATAATCACTACCATGACATGCCTCAATCATGTACCATAACAACATAAGAATAAGCCTCAAAATTAACACATAAGCATACCTCTGATCATATATCTGATCTTATACACAATATTACAAAATTGTATCTCTTCCTCAACATCATAAACAAGAGAATAACATCTTCATCAAATTTTACCTCAGTCTCACCTGACTAGTTTTGGATTAGTCGCAAACCCTAATTTTCAACAAGCATAAATATGTACTTGTAATGAATAAAGATTTGAAATTTTAACCATAGATAATATGAGATATTTATTCGATATCCTCAAAATTTCAAGGTCTGAAACTTTTTAGAACGTAAGTTATAGCAGAAATGCAAAACCTTCTTTAATTTTAGCCTATTATGGAGAATGAAATTGCACAGCATTCCCTATGCTCACTATTTTATATCTGATTCTGAAACTCACAAAAAATACACTAAAGACTGTTATATTTCCACTGCAATTGGTCTCACATAATTTGGATCCTCTATGAAGAAATTATGATTGTTTTACCCGGAACACGTGTTTGAGACTAGTTTCAGGGCTAGCCAAAAACCCTATCTTCCATAGAGTGTATATCCAAAAATACAATGACCTAGAAGCTGAAATTTTTATCATAGGTACCTTGATATGTCTTCGCAACAACATCCAATTTTTTTTATATGATTCATTCTATAAAAATAGTTATAATGAAAATGGTAAGATGCCATTTAAATAACATACCTTATAACACATCATCACAAGACTTCATCCTCCCTTGGAATTTCTCCCTTCTTCACTTCATCTCCCCTCTGAAATTATTCTCAGATATCCTTGGTTAACTCAAATAAGAATCATTTATTCACATAGAAGATATTCAATAGAATGTGTGTGTGAATGTATTTATGAGTGACTCCTTGAGGTGCATATATAATTTTTCTAAGTAACCTCTTTCATTAACTTTAGGGCTTCTTGAACTTTCTCATTACAACCACTTTACCCTTTCATTGATGACTTGCAACCAATTAGGGGCTTCTTAACCCATATTTTTGGCTTCCAACTTCATGACCAATTAACTCCTCAACCCTAAGGAACTATGTGGTGTTTCACCTACCGTTGGAAATGACATGATGATGATTATTCATCTATGAGTGTGTTACCTACATTTACATTATCCTTCATGTCCATAATCCTCAAAAAACTTTGGGATTCATGACCACACATATGGGTTTTTATTGTAGATTTCTTCAAAGAATCTTCTCATGAGGGCCATTCTTAGAGATACGCCATAAGGGGGCCACTTTGGATACTTCTCCAAATACACCCATCACATATGTTGACATCAATGACAACCACTGCTTCTTGACATCATTGACAAGCAACTATCCAACAACACCAATGACAACCAATTTTCTAACAATACCCCCCTTTGGCATTGATGGAAACACTCATACTCCACATGTTACCAATGCTCCTTTGATGTTTCTCTCCTCATGTTTCTCTCCCCCTTTAACATCAATGGTAAAGGTTATCTCCCCTTGGGGTTGCTCTCCCTATCTCCATGCTTCTAATCATTCTCTTCTGGTCTTTCTCTTTCTCCTCCTTTGACATCATGGGTAAAAGGGTAACTCCTCTTTTTTGTATACCTTATCTAAACAATCTATCTCTGAATTCATGCACTCCCCCTATCTTCATGCTTCTAGTCTCTTTCTCTGACAATTTCTCTTCCCTTGAATTTTTCACAGTATGTCATGTAGATCAATGTAGGATTTCTTGTATATGATTTATTTCCTATCTTCTGGTGTTCTTTGTCCATTGGTGATTGCTCTTGTAATTCACTGACATATATAAAAATAATTCCAATTTACTTTAATTCAAGTCTTCTTGACTTGTCAAGTTCACATCAATGACCATACCTTCTTCTAACGATATAGCTTCTTTTCTGCCTTTTACTACTTTCCTTCCTAATTCCACTTGTCCACTGATTCCAATGATTCCATTGATTCCAATTGTTACTATGATTTCATCCACTATCATGTATATGTTTAGACCTGTCAAATATCTCATGAATCCATCTTTGTCCATATGTCATAAACTTCCCATGACTCAGTTAGTCAATTGCATACAATGTTGACCCATCTGTTGATTACAACATATTCCAGCTTCTTAAGTTGTCTTATCAATTTTGCAAATCAGAATCTACATGTTTGCAACAACCTTTACTGAATATGTCCATATCTAAAAGAATTCTTGGACTCCTTTAGACAATGAATCTCTTCCACTCTAAAATTGTCTATCCAAAAACTGCGAATACTTCAGACTGCTCGAAAGATAGTTATCTGATCTATAGAGTTGTTGCTTAGACCCCCCCTATTCAATATTGATATTTATTAGGAGTATCCAAGCCATATGGCTCAGAAAAATAACTGCTCTGATGTGAAGTAATATTCCTCTTCGTTTGTGGATTCATCATCATCCTATTTTTCAATTCTGACCTCTTTCACTTTTCCTATGGATTCATCATGATATGACATTACTACAAATCTTGTGAGTACGATCTCTAGGACTTGGTCTTCATTCACCTATTCTTCTTGTTTTTCATTTCTTCTCCAAACCTTCCTATATATAACATCTTCCTTTTATCCTATAGATTTGTCTCGATCTCGTACTATTTCCAATTCTGAAAGTATGACTTCTGGGTGTCCTTCATTCATTTTTTCTTCCTTTACTTGTTCTTGTTTTATTTTCCAAACCTTCTTATATATGATATCGATGTTCTCTTTCATAGAATTATCCATTATGCTTCTGCAATCACGAGATATATGTCCATAGTTATGGAGTTTGTAACATTTAATATTATGTGGAGTCACATATGCATTTCTTGCTTGACACTTTCTTCCATAAGCTCTGCAATCTATAGCTTTATATGCAAAGTTAGTACAAATAAAACAATGACCATAAAATAAACTTTCATACCAGGGAGTGAATGATATTCTTTGTGATGTAGTCCTTCTAAACTCATGCCTTGGATGATCGTGATATTCTCTTCTATTGTTTCCTTCACAATGATTGAAGCTTCTTTGATACCTGAAAGTGGAGGGTCTTCTTTGATATCCATCTCTTTTGTAATCTTCTTCTTGAGTTTTGTTCATTTATGGAATGTTCTTCTTTGAGGGATCACATTCTTCCTTCTCAGTAGGGACTTTGATGACTTATTCATAACTCTTACTCTTCTCTTCATTATTTATTTCTAGTAACATGTAGCATTTCTCTTCAGTTTTCCTTACTGATGTGGAGCTTTCTCTCTCTTCAATGTTCTTTTTGAGCTTGACAACTTTAACTCTTAATGTAAGAACTTCTTCTTCAAGTTTCTCACATTCATTTTCTTTCTTCATCATCTGTATTTTCATGACTTCTTCCTTTCTCTTTACTTCTACAAATTAGGTCTTCAAAGACACAATTTCTTCTTCAAGTCTTCTTTCTTGTTGACCACATTATGCTTCAATCTTATTTAATTCCTTGGCTTTCCTTTTTTTTTTTTTTTTTAAAAGTAGAACCTGCTATATTAGAAAATCAAAATTCTTACAGAGTATAGACAGTAAGTATCTAAGACCACCCAAAATGCTGCCGATTTAACGGAAACCAGCATAAATATCGGGCTAGTAGAGTCATATGAAAGTCTTAAGAACAGAGTAGCATCTGTCCTGCCCGGAGGAAACCAGGACAGATGCAGAAAATACCATCTAAATACATATAACAGTGCAGT
>JASDQU010245042.1:103409-117972 GCA_032191745.1 Picea mariana
ACAGCCGTATCCATACCGGGGCTCTTGAGAAGTCCTCTTGCTCTGGGCTGAATCTGTCCGTCCAGAACCTTAGGAATAGGCCAGCTGAATTGTAAAAATATGGTCCATTATCGAATATTCTATCCTTGTCTTCTAGGCTGTATAAGATAATTGTGAAAAAGCCCTTAGAGCTGAGTTGTACCTCGTAATCCCCTTTGGGGTTCCACCAGTCTTTTATCCAACGCGTTAGGTCTTTCTCGGTGGGCCAAAGTCCCAAGAACTTACCTATTAGTGCATGGTCCATCATGAACTGGGTGTGCTCCCCCACCCTGGTCGATTTGATATGATAAAGAGGAGGTTTTTCCATTTGTGGGATGCACTTACCTGGCAGCCATTTTTTGGAAGTTTGCGAGTGAGATGAGTTGGGGTCGAGGTCCATCTCTTTGCCTAGACTTTGTTCCTGAGAGAATAGCTCCTCCCTCAGATGTACCGGTGGTTCGAAGGCGGGCCTCTTGGCCTGGGTTCCAGTTCTGTCGTTAGCGGCTATATCGCTGTACGAGGGGGGTTTCCCCCCCTCACCCGTGCTCATTGTGAATGGAGCAAGGTTCTGGTGACGCGTGTATCAACAAGGCTGTCGTGCGGGCCGTAGTGCTCTGACTATCAGAGCGGTCATCAACTGGAAGCAGGGCCTGGTTCTTCAGCGCGAAGGGTTCTTCAGCTCGTAGCAAAAGATGGGGGTTCATATCCCGGTTAAATTCTCCTACAATGCAATGCAACTTAACATGCCCAATCACCGAATCAGCACTCCCATTCAAGTGAGAAATGCCTTCGAGAGACTCGAACACGGGTCACACCGTCGTTACAAGAGCGACTTACCAATTCGGCTACTTACCCCACCTTCCTTGGCTTTCCTTAAGATGACTTGCCAAATTTTATTCTCTCTTCTCTGCTTCTTGTATTTGTGATACTCATTTGTCTTCCAAACATTTCTTCACTTTAAATTGCTTCTTAAGGGTTCCTTGAATCATTTTGGCTTCTTCCAACTGAGCTTTTAAATTCATGACAAATTGTCTAACTTCTCTAGAACCTTCCTTTAGCCTCATCAATTCTTCCTTGAGGGACTTGTTTTCCCTTATTTCTTTATTTATCTCACTTAGAGCATTGATTAGTGCAGTCTTAAATTCCATTATGCACGCTTCACAATCTTCTTCTTCTGAATCTGTATGACATGATGCACATCCTTCTACGTGTTTTGCTTTAAAATCTTCTTTATTTTGATTGGCATGCTCTAGATATGCGATAGAATGGGATTCCTAACAGTAGAGATTATGTAGTTTATCCCAAATTTATTTGGCTAATAAACATTGTCCCACTTTGACTTTTACTTGATCTAATAATCCTTCCAAGATGAAATCCATTATTATTTGTTTGTTTCTCTTCAACTCCTTCTTGGTTGCAATATTTGGTTTCTTTGAACCGGTGTATCATGTAACGAATAATTTCCAAAAATCATACCTCGATGCTCCTAGAAATAATTTCATCATGTTTCTTCATATTGTTGTCTATGTGTTATAATCTTTGCATGTGTGTGTGTGAGCACGTCAGGTTCGACAATTGCGTGTGACGATCCCTTTAGTAGTTCTTGTTGTGTCATGTGTGTTGGGCGCTTTCATAGGGGGTCCCAGTGGGATTCAGGTATGCCCCCCCCTAGTTACGCATAGTGTTTGGCACCGGGTGTTAGCCCAGGGCCGACGGGGTTCGGGGAAGTGCCCCAATTGTTTTTTTTTGGCCAGTTTTTGCTATTTTTAGTTGTTTACTAAATTAATCCAAGATTAAGGGATTAGGGTTTTGGTATCTACCGAATACCTAAAAAAAATGTATATATTATATTGTGAATGGTGAAATTCGATAATGAATATAAGAAAGGTTTTCTTGGTTGAGGGTTTCTAGTATAAAATCTCTGTGTACTATGTGTATGAACCATTGATTAAATTTTGTTTTGCTTAAAAATATATATGCATTGATTTACTTCACAGGTTTAAAACTTACATGTGGTATCAGAGCTCGTTTTTGGCTTCAGAGGGATGCCTTTGTTGTTGAGGGTTTGGCTCAGTCTTGATAGATCAAGTTTATCTTGGTTCTATGATAAACCTAGGTTTAGTGGGAGCTTTTGCAGTTGTTATTTGAGTGCAGAAAGACTAATAGCAAGCTCTTCTAGAATCGAGATAGAGAAGTTCAACGGTAAAAAAATTGAGCTATGGAAGCTGAAGATGGAGGACCTTCTTGTCGACAAAGAATAATGGATCATTGTGGATCCTGGTACACAGGCTACCGGTACACCATCTACCATCACATAGGCTACTGGTACACAACCTACTAGTACACAAACTACCAATACACCATCTACTGGTATGTCGAAGGAAAATTGGGAGAAGTTGGACAGAAGAGCAAGGAGTACTATTCGACTCTCCCTAGCAGATTCGATGTTGTTGAATGTCTTAGGAGAATCTACAGCCAAGGAACTATGGGATAAGTTGGGGTTTTGTATCAATCAAAGTCCCTGGTAAACAAGTTGTTTCTTCGAAAGAAGTTGTATCATCTTAGGATGGAAGATGGAGATTATGTGACAGAACATATAAATTCCTTTAATACTCTGGTAAGTCAACTTGTCTCTATTAATATTACGATTGCAAAAGAAGATAAGTGTATTACTTTGTTATGTTCTTTGCAAGACTCTTGGGATAATCTGCTTGTAGCAATAGGTAGTACCACTCAATCTACATTGAAGTATGAGGATGTAGTTGCATCCTTGTTATTTGAAGAGATGAGGTGGAAAAGAATGGATGGTCATAGNGTTATTTGAGTGCAGAAAGACTAATAGCAAGCTCTTCTAGAATCGAGATAGAGAAGTTCAACGGTAAAAAAATTGAGCTATGGAAGCTGAAGATGGAGGACCTTCTTGTAGACAAAGAATAATGGATCATTGTGGATCCTGGTACACAGGCTACCGGTACACCATCTACCATCACATAGGCTACTGGTACACAACCTACTAGTACACAAACTACCAATACACCATCTACTGGTATGTCGAAGGAAAATTGGGAGAAGTTGGACAGAAGAGCAAGGAGTATTATTCGACTCTCCCTAGCAGATTCGATGTTGTTGAATGTCTTAGGAGAATCTACAGCCAAGGAACTATGGGATAAGTTGGGGTTTTGTATCAATCAAAGTCCCTGGTAAACAAGTTGTTTCTTCGAAAGAAGTTGTATCATCTTAGGATGGAAGATGGAGATTCTGTGACAGAACATATAAATTCCTTTAATACTCTGGTAAGTCAACTTGTCTCTATTAATATTACGATTTCAAAAGAAGATAAGTGTATTACTTTGTTATGTTCTTTGCAAGACTCTTGGGATAATCTACTTGCAGCAATAGGTAGTACCACTCAATCTACATTGAAGTATGAGGATGTAGTTGCATCCTTGTTATTTGAAGAGATGAGGTGGAAAAGAATGGATGGTCATAGCATAGATGATTTATTTGTAAGAGGTTGTACCCAAGACAAGAATCCTGGTAAGTCTTCTAGAGGGAAATCTAAATCTACAGGTAGATCTAAGTCTCCAGGAAAATCTTTGAGGAAATGCTAGAAGTGTGGTAAAACAGGGCATTATAAGAAAGATTGCAAGTCTAAGAAGGTTGAAAAACCAAAGGGATTTGATAGTAACTCTTCCACAGAGACGAAAACCTCCACTGAAGAAGGAGGTGATGTTTACCTAGCATCTACAGGTACACATGCATACCATGATGTATGGTTGATCGACTCAGGTGCATCATACCGCATGACTCCTCACAGGGAGTGGTTCTCCGAATATGAAAAATATGATGGTGGTGACGTATTCCTAGGAGATGACTCGACAACAAAAATCATGGGACGTGGAAGGGTTAAGTTGCTGCTAAAAGATGGAAGGATTAGAACACTCCCGAGGGTTCTTCACATTCCAAAACTAGCCAGGAGCCTAATATATGTAAGCAAGTTGGATGATGCAGGAGTGAATACTGTATTTGGAAATAACACTTGCAAGATGGTACGAGGAGAAACGATGTTGATGAGGGGATTTTGGTGTGGAACTCCATACAAGTTGTTGGGAAGGACTTATACTAATGGGTGCAACAATTCTGTTGTCCCTAAGAAGAGAAATGAAGCAGACAAGATCAATACTATCCCAAAAAAGAAGACCATGTTGTGGCATCAAAGACTGGGGCATATTGGAGAAAAGGGCCTTCAAACACTACACGGTAAAGGTATGGTTGAAGGTATGGCTAATTGCACTGTGGATTTTGATTTCTGTGAACATTTCATATATGGTAAAAAAAATCGAGTGAGATTCCCATCTAATGCTACAAGAGCAAAGGGGATCTTAGAGTTGATACACAGTGATGTGTTTGGACCTGTGCCTATTCCATCACTAGGTAAGTTTGTGTATTATGTTTCATTCATAGATGATTTTTCAAGGAACACATGGATTTATTTTCTTAGAAAGAAATCTGAGGTATTTGATAAATTTAAAGATTTTAAGGCTTTGGTAGAAAATCATACATAGAAGAAAATAAAGGTATTGAGAACAGATAATGGTGGAGAATTCTGCGGAAATGAATTCGAAGAATTCTGTAAGAAGTGTGGTATAGCAAGGTAGAAGACTACTCCTTACACTCCTCAACAAAATGGATTTGCAGAAAGGATGAATAGGACACTGGTGGAAAAAGCAAGGAGCATGCTCAACGGTGTCGGGTTAGGACAAGAATTATGGGCAAAGGTAGTTGGTACATCATGTTACATGGTAAATCGATCACCTTCATCAACATTGGATGATAAAACTCCACACGAGGTATGGTCTGGAAAGAAACCCTCTCTTCAACATCTTAGAGTGTTTGGTTGTGATGCTTATGTACATGTTCCAAAGGAAAATAGGAGTAAGATGGATAAAAAGGTTGAATAGTGTATCTTTATTGCTTATAAAGATGGTGTGAAAGGTTATAAGCTTTAGAACCCAGAAACTAAGAAGACTATTTACAGTCAAGATGTTGTTTTCAGAGAGGTAAAAGATGTGTCCAAACAAGAATTCCTACCAATGTAAGACGAACCTGAGAAAATAGAGCTTGAGTTGGATGATGAAAAATCTAAATCATCTAAAGAAGAGGAAGCAGAAGAAGAAGAAGAAGAAGAAGAAGAACCTCATACCCCAGTATTGAGGAGATCAGTGAGAGATAAAAGGCAACCAGAAAGGTATAGTCCACCTGATTTATGTTCCAACTTTTCTTTATCTATTACTGATGATGATCCCAGAACTGTCAGGGACACAGTGAATTCAAAGGATAGTAAACTCTGGAAGAAGGCCATGGTTGAAGAAATGGATGCCTTGGATAAGAATGAGGCATGGGATATAGTATAGTTGCCAGTTGGAAGAAAATATGTTGGTAGAAAATGGTTGTTTAAGAAGAAGTTTAATGCACAAGATAAAGTGGAGAAATACAAAGCTCGGTTAGTAGAAAAAGGTTATTCCTAGGTAGAGGGAAATGACTTTGGTGAGATTTTTTCTCCTGTTGCTAAGTTAACTTCTATTAGATTTCTTTTATCTATTGTTGCTGCTTTTAATCTTGAAGTGGAACAGATGGATGTGGAGACATCATTCCTACATGGGGATCTAGAAGAAGAAATCTACATGAAGCAGCCAAAAGGCTTTGTAGTGAAGGTAAAGAAAGAGCTAGTTTGTAAGCTAAAGAAGTCACTATATGGTCTGAAGCAATCACTTAGGATGTGGTACCAAAATTTTGACACATACATCCTTGGATTGGGATTTGTAAGAAGCGGGGCTGATCACTATGTATATTCCAAGCAAGTTGGTAATCACTTCATTTATGTAGTGTTGTATGTTGATGACATGTTGTTGGTGGGAAATAGCATGGATGTTATCAAGGAGGTGAAATCACAGTTGTCCTCCAAATTTGACATGAAGGATCTCAGTGATGCTAAATTCATTCTGAGAATGGAGATTAAAAGAGATCGTGCAAATAGGAAACTCTAGTTGAATCAAAGAAAATATGTTGAGATGATATTGCAGAGGTTTAATATGCATGGAAGTAAACTGATCAAGGTTCATATTCCTATAGGTGTAAAGTTATCTGCAGATCAGTGTCTCAAGACACAGGAAGAAGAAGAGGACATGTCCCATGTCCCATATGATAGTGCAGTTGGCAGTTTGATGTATGCAATGGTCTATACTAGACCAGACATTGCACATGCAGTGGGAGTTTTGAGCAGGTATATGTCAAAACCAGGGAAGGAGCATTGGACATCAATAAAGAGGGTCTTCATGTATCTTCGTGGCACTACCAGTTATGGATTGTGATACCAAGGAAGACCAGTATTGGATAGAGTGGTGGACATACATGGCTTTGTTGATGCAGACTGGGTTGGATATCTGGATCACAGAAGATCTACAAGTGGGTATATGTTTAACCTATTTGTAGAAGCAATAAGTTGGATGAGAAAAATACAGGTTGTAGTGGCACTCTCAACTACATAAGTTGAATACATGGTAGCCACTCATGCAAGCAAGGAAGAAATATGGTTACAAAGATTGTGTTCAAGTATTGGGTTGGTTCAACAAGCAGTGAGATTATATTGTGATAGTCAGAGTGCAATATTCCTGGCAAAGAGATCAGCTTATCATTCGAAGACAAAGCATATTGATGTTTAGTATCACTTTGTGAGAGACATGGTTGAGGAAAATAAGGTGTTGTTGGAAAAGGTCAACGCTTTGAAGAATGTTGCAGATTCATTGACAAAGTCTGTGAGCACAAAAAAGTTCTCCTGGTGTAGAGTAACAAGGGGCATTGTTGCCTTGGATTGTTGACTATATAATCCCCTGAACACCTGGATGAAAAGAAAAAAACAAGTGGGATAATGTTGGGTATGTGTTATACTCTTTGCACATGTGTGTGTGGGTGCGTCAGGTTCAACAACTGCATCTGACGATCCCTTTAGTAGTGCTTGTTGTGTCGTGTGTGTCGGGCGCTTTCCTAGGGGAGTCCCAAGGGGGGTCATGTATGCCCCCCCCCTAGTTACGCACAACATTCAATACTGTGCATTAGCCCGGGGCCGATAGGATTCGGGGAAGCGCCTCGAAATTTTGTTTTTGGGCGGTTTTTGCTATTTTTAGTGGATTTTGCTATTTTTAGTGGTTTACTAAATTAATCCCGGATTAAGGGATTAGGGTTTTGGTATCTACGGAATACATAAAAACATTGTATATATTGTATGGTGAATGGTGAAATTCGATAATGAATATAAGAAAGGTTWTACCGGTTGAGGGTTTCCAGTATAAAATCTTTGTGTACTCTGTGTATGAGCCATTGATTAAATTTTGTTTTGCTTAAGAATCTATATGCATTGCTTTACTTCACAAGTTTAAAACTTATACATATCTCATAGATCAAACCAATCTAGGCATTAAATTGCGGTACTCTAATCTCAACATACTCCATGATATTCCTTCCACTGGTTAAAATATTTTCTAAATGACATGTTATGATACCAATTGATGGAATACTGAGTGGGCGGGGGTGAATCAATATGAGTATTTTTTACCACTTTCAATCACAATATATAATCTTCAACTTTATTAACAATATATCATTTAGGATTGCATTCAATATATCATGAGTATATAACCAAAAGTAGTACCATTCAACAATCTTACATAAGATACACAGTACACCAAAATTTATGTGGAAACTCAAATGGGAGAAAACCATGAAATGATTTCCTATATATATCAAGAATGCATTCATAGGAAGAACCAACTTCCAAATTCTTTAGTACCAACTGGAAGGAGGCACCAAACCCCTGATTTATAGGAACCAACTTGAAGGAAGCACCAACTCCTTGAGTTCTCTCGAACCAATTGGAAGGAGGCTATGACCCCTTGATTTACAGGCACCAACCTGAAGGAAGCACCAACTCCCCGAGTTCTCCAACACCAACTGGAAGGAGGCTATGACCCCCTTTCCTTTCCCCTTCCTTCCATCCTGAAATATAAGTGTAGACTCACTGTCACTACCACTGATATTGTCACTGCCAATGTCACCAATACATCAACCAACCTATCACTTTCACTGTCACATCAACCAACCTATCATTTTCACTGTCACATCAACCTATGACTACCATTATCACATCAACCCTTGAATACCATTGTCACATCAACTTGTCACTGATGATCAACCAATCATCCAACCTGTCACTGTCTTTGTCATGGTCTCTATCACTGATATACCATCATTAACCAACTATACCTATATCCATATTCCATTGACATGAATACAAAAAACATCACCAAACCATGTACATCAACCATCAATCATGACATGTACCATACTTGTACATCAACATGTACCATACCATGCATCAACAATGTACCATACCAAGTACATCAACCATATACTCCATACATGTACCAAGAATATGCCTCACACCATGCACCAAATATGTGCCTCAAACATATATCAATGCCTTAACATGGTACCAAATGCATGACCATCACATCAGCAACAAGTAACCAAGATGCACAATCACTACCATGACATGCATCAAGCATGTACCATAACAACATACAAATAAGCCTCAAAACTGACACATAAGAATATCTCTGATCATATAGATGACCTGATACACAATATTAGATACATGTATCTCTTCCTCAACTTTAGAAACAATAGAATAGCATCTTCATCAAACTTTACCTCTGTCTCACGGGACTAGTTTTGGATTAGTCACGAACCCAAAAATTTCAACAAGCATAACTCCATAACTGTAATGAAAAAAGGTTTGAAATTTTAACCACATATACTCTAAGATCTTAATTTTATCGCCTCAAAATTTCAGGGTCTGAAACTTCCTAGAACAAAAGTTACAGTGAAAATGGAAAACCTTCCTGAATTTTATCCTATTCTAGAGAGAGAACTTGTACAACATTCCCTGCATTCAATTTTGATATCTGATTCTAAAAATCGTACAAAAGGTACTAACGATTGTTATATTTCCATTGCAATTGGTCTCACAGAATTGGTATCCACTATGAAAAAGTTATGATTGTTTTACCTAGAACACATGTTTGAGACTAGTTTCAGAACTAGCCAAAAACCCTATCTTCCACAGAGTGTATCTCCAAAAACCCAACAACCTAGATGCTGAAATTTTTATCATAGGTATCTTGATATGTCTTCTCAAAAGCCTACAATGTTTTCTATATGATTCATTCTGTAAAAATAGTTATATAAAAAATGGTAATATGACCTTTAAATAACATACCTTAGAACACATCATCACAAGACTTCATCCTCCCTCAGAATTTATCCTTTCTTCACTTCATCTTCCCTCTGAAATTCACCTCAGCTCTCCTTGGTTACCTCAGATAAGAACCACTTATTCACATAGAAGATATTCAATAAAATGTGTGTGTGAATGTACTTATCAGTGACTTCTTAAGATGTATATATACTTTTTCTAAGTAACCTATTTCCTTAACTTTAGGGCTTCTTGAACTTTCTTGTTACAACCACTTTACCCTTTCATTGATGACTTGCAACCAATTAGGGGCTTCTTAACCCATCGTTGGGGCTTCCAAATTCATGATGAACTCATAACTCCTCAACCCTGAGGAACTACGTGATGTTCCACCTACCATTGGAAATGACATGACGAGGACTATCTATCTATGAGAGTGTTACATGCATTTAAGTTTTCCTTCATGTCCTTATTCCTCAAAAAAATCGGGATTCATGACCACACCTATGGGTATTTCTTATAGACTTCTTCAAATTGTCTTCCCGTGAGGGCCATGCTTAGAGATATGCCATAAGCGGACCACTTTGGAGAGTTCTCCAAATACACCCATCACATTTGTTGACATCAATGACAACCATTGTTTGTTGACATCAATGGAAACCAACTTTCCAACAACAATAATGACAACTAACTATCCAACAATGCATGTATTAGGTTTCTTAATTTAAAGAATGGTAACAACAATTCGAATTTTCCAAAGAAGGTGAAAATATAGGTACTTGGGTTGATGGGTACATTATAGTTTGGTATCATAGAAAATTGTTTTGGGTTTGCAAGTGAGGGGTACGTCATGGATGGGTATCAGATCTATTCTGCAATAATGTGGCCCAAACTAGTGGTCTAGGTACGCCATAGCTTGGTATCAGAGAACATTTGCAGTGCTTGGGCCATATGGGATAATTTTCAAGTCATTTTGTGCAAAGGCTGAGATGGAAACTACTTGGGCACCTAAATGTCGTTCTTGAAATATTCAATTTTTGGGGAAATTTCGACAAAATTTCCAAGTTCCATGATGATTTTTAAAATTGATTGATGCCAATAATGTGTAGGGGTGAAGCATGGAAAAAATTGGTCATTAGTAGAATTGAAATTTTCCAAGGGATGCTTAATGACATAGTTCCATGGTGGCCTTGACAAAAAAATTTGAAATAAGGCATTCTTGAAAATTTCAAAAAATTATGAATTTTGGAAAAATTTGGGGGTTTTTCTTAAGATGTCATCACCCTAATATGAAGGCCATGTGGCAGGTGATGTGGAAGTGGTGAAATTGATTGACATGGTGGGAGTTCCACATTGGCATACCAGTAGCACAGTGGCAGGCCACAACAGCAAGGTGGCAGGCCTCGGTGGCAAGGTGGTAGACCATCATGGTGGGGCTACCAGTGGAGCGACAACCCAATGCCACAAGTGGTATCAGTAAGTGGTAAAAAATCACAAAGGGAGACATTTTTAAACATTTGTTGGTGATTTGAACCCAATAGGAATACGCCATGTATCATGGGCGAAACCATTATTGCATCGCGGAGGGTTACAAACTCTCTGGCACTTTGACGATGCAATATCATTCTCATTCATTGATCATCCCCTGATATCCGTCGTTAGATTTGGGGTGTGGACGGGTTGCACACCTGAGGTAATTTTTGGAGGTGGGCATCGCTAGTGACATGGGCCACTATGATGGTGCCATGTGGCATCTGGTACGAGTGGGTCTTGTATTTAATAAATTATTTTATTTTATTTATATATTAAAGTGTAAGGTAAGGTAAAGGTAAAGGGAGGATGACATGAGGATGACGAGGTAGGTCAAGTGGTTGGAGAGGTGACATGGTATCCTATCAGGGTTCCATGTGGACCCATGGTGTCACATCATTAGCCACATCAGTAGATTTCCACGTAGGAAAAATTGTCCTATAGTTTCAAAAAAAAACAAGTCTAGAAACATTTGATTATTTTGGCCATAAATGGAGAAGATTAATTCATATTGAGATGAAAATTCTACATTTTTTCTGCAATAAGGAGAGATACAGAAGTAACAGAGAGGGCCACTGTCTGTTTCTTCTTGGATTTGTCAAAAATTGCAAAATACTATTTTTTAGAGATCTTGGTCTAGATCATTAGCAAAGATCCAGATTAAGATAAAAATCTTGGAGAAAATCTAGAAAGAAGACATAAAAATAACCCATGAATAAATTGAATGAACTCTAAAGATTTCAGAAGGGGGATGCTGAAATAGGCCAAAATCCATATTCCATGCCACTTTTTGGGGATTTTCGGGATTTTCGGTGTAAAAGTGATCCCATATCACAAAACTGGAGAATTTATTTACTCAAAAATTTTCATACTCATCAAGACAGACAAATTTGATTTAGTGAAGTTTTTTCAGAAGTGCACAGATTGAGAGATAACCAGTTTTGCTAAAAATTTCAAGTCTGGAAAAAATTGTAAAAAGGACAAAGTTGTAGATTCCGTATTGTTGTAGAATCTTACTGGAGAAACAAATGGAGAATATAAAGGTTGATGTGCTTTCACCATAATTATTATTATCAATTCATAACATAAAAGTTTTTTTGTTTCTTTATGTATTTTCTTCTGCAGTTGATAGAAGTCGGCCTCCCAGTAAAATTGCACCAGTGAAGAAATGCACAAATGGGGTGAAAATGGATTTTTCAAGAAGCCATAACTTCCAACTCAAAGAATGGATTGGTACATAATAAAATCATTGGAAATATGATGCAGAGGATAATAACTTGGAATTATTAGAAATTGGATCATTTTGGTATTATTCTTCATGAATTGAACAAAAAAAAGGACATGTAGCATTAATTGAAGTTTTTTTATAATATGCATAATTCTAACAAAAATGGTTGCTTGCACATTTTGTAGAATTAGAGGAATAATAAGATCAATTCAATTCTAGGATTTCATATCAGAGTCATGAAGGATACACAAGGAGCCTACAGTCATAAGAGAGAATCCAAAGGCCAAAATATGAGTGTAGGTAATGATGAGACAAAATCTAATGGACATAGGAGAAGTGGAACCATCAAAATTGGTAGAGACTATGAGAAGTCTGAGAATGGAAGTGCAGAGTTATAGAGATGAAAATGAGAGGATAAGAGAGTGAAAGATGAGTATAATCAAATATATGCTCAAATGATGTAAAGCCTCAATCAGTTGCAGAGGAAAACAAAGAATGGATAAGGCTCCAAGGCATGAGGAAAAAGGAAGACATCGCGAAAGAAAGAATAACTACAGAAGACCCAGTCACTCAAGAAGTGCTAGTAGAAATCATAGACGTCAGTCACCTCCTTCTCAACTAGGAAATTTTATGCATCTCAAGATTCAAGGAGCAGTCTAGAAGTGTCTCTTGTTAGACATCAAAGAAGAAGATATGAGTTGGAGAGTTTTCAAGGAGAGCGTTGGAAGATTAATCCACCATCCTTCGATGGTGAAAGATAAAGGGAAGATGATGTTGAAGCCTAGTTTCTTGGAATCATGAAGTATTTTCACTTGCACAACTATTCATCTAACCTAGAAGTCAGAATTGTCACATACCATTTGCATGGAAAAGTTGTTATGTGGTGGGATCAGTTGACACAAGTTGAGCAAATTAATGAGAGTAGGATTACTTGGAATCAGTTCAAGAAACATTTTCAAAAGCAGTATCTTTCATAGCACCATTATGTCAAGAATATGAAAGATTTCTTTGAACTCAGGTTGGGGATCATGACCATGGGAGAATATGAAAATAAGTTCTTGGTATTGTTGAAGTATGTGGGGTTTATAAAGGATGAAAAGGTGAAGATACAAAGATTTTTATAGTCGACTTTCATATTTCTACAAAGATAATATTCAATATGATGATCCTAGAACTTTGATAAAGACCGTTAGAAAGGCTAAGTACCTGTATGAGCAAGGAAAGGGTAGAGAATATTTGCATAAATATTGGAAATATAAGAAGGAGAAATATGATCAGAGAAGGAAGGGATTCAAACCTCCTTTCAAAAGAAGCATTCCTAATACAAATCAGCAAGATCAACCTACTAAGAATGAATCCAAGAGGGAAGACTCATTGGGAAAAAGGATAAAACAACTAATAAAATGTTGGGGATGTAAAGAATATCACATGTAGAAGGATTTCCCTCACAAAGAAGACAAAATGAGGAAATTTCACAACATCCAAGAGGATACTACAGTAGAAGACATGGGAAAAAATATTCCAAGAATATATGCAACCTTGGAAGATCGATAAGAAGAACACCAATCCAATATGATTGAGGTGGAAGGTAAGATCATTGATCAATATGTTTCTATTTTAATTGATTCAAGAGCAAGCCATAGTTACATTGATCCTAAAATAGTGGATGGATTTCCTTTAGAGAAAAGTAAGCTTGAAAAAACATGTTTGGTTCAGCTAGCCACTGGAACCAAAATAAGGATCATTGAAATTGTCAAAGATTGTCCAATAAATCTAAATGGAGTGAGTACTAGTGTTGATCTGAATATCATAAAATTAGGATCCTATGATATCCTAATTGAAATGGATTGGTTGGAAAAACATCATGTTTTCCTACATTTTCATAACAAGACATTTACATGTCTCGATGAAGAAGGAAAAAATAGCACTATGAAAGGAATTCCAAGACCCATTTATATAAGGGATATTTCATCCTTACAACTGGAGAGATGTTCCAGGAATGGATGTCAATCGTGTGCAACTCATGTGGAGGAGCCTGTTGRCAGCCAATTCACATTTTTCATTGTCTCATAAGCTGCCTACGCCAATGTTTCACAAACATTGATTTTTCGTCGCAAAATTCAAATGAACGATGAATTTATTCTTTGCGCCTTTTCGCACGTTTATCTTCGCTAAGTCTTCATGATTGTAAGCATGAAGTTTCTCCTTTCAAGGTCACATTTCGATCATCGTCTCAACTGCCAATACCTTTGTGTCATTATGCATATTGCGCTTATCTTTTTGTTGATTTTTACATAATCGGCAATGTCCTTCGTTTGGTTTTCATACTGCGATGGATTATATAACTCAGTTTTATTGAAGATGTTTGGCCTTTGAATTTGCATTCTTTGCATTGCCTGAACTTTAATTTGCATGGGGGTTATGTTTTATCTTTTGTGATCCTTCCTGTTGATCATTATCATAGCTCTTGGCGTATC
>JASDQU010245043.1:22734-45189 GCA_032191745.1 Picea mariana
ATTATTGCATTTTTATTAAAAATTTAAAACTCAACTTAATTCACATATTATTTACACAATTCAAAGATTATTTAAGTTGAGTAGGTTATTATTATAGTTTAGTGGACATTAAGTAATTCTAAAGAAATATATAAGGGTATTTAAGTTTCTAAGAGTAATCTCAAGGAAGGGGACTGAAATGGATTTTAATAAAAGTAAGGAAGTTTTTTTTAAAGTTCTTTCAATCTCGGGCTTTAGATTATTAACACTTAGAGAAAGTATACTTAATGTTAATAAAAAGATATTAACATTATTATTGGTGCAAACGATAAGAAAAATCACATTAACGTTAACTTGACAAATCAATTATTAATTCCAGAGCCAAGTATAATTGAAAAGAAAAACAATATTTCTAATGGATGATATGAAATAAAGGACTTACAAATAACAATTGATATTTAAAAATACATATCCCAATTTATTGTTACGATTATGTATGAAAGGTAATCCTTCAAGATAATCAAACATCAATACAAAAGATGCAAAAATAATTTTACAAGGTTGTTGTTGATAAATATGAACAAATTTCTCATCTTAAGAATCATAGTCAAAGATTGATCACACATATTAGGCTGCTCGCACAAAGTTGATGGACAAAAAAGTGGCAATGGGGTCAACAAGACCGCATTCACACAGGAACACGTGTGTGTTCTTAAGAATGTGCCTGCGTTCTTGATGTGACAAGTTTGGAAAACCCCGAATCATCACATAGGATGCCACATCAGTTCCTCGGGAGGAACACACATGTGTTCCTAAGAATGTGTACACATTCCTAAGAATGCACACATGCTCTAGGAATGAGTGTGTGTGTGTGTGTTCTTGTTGGACCCAATTAAAATGGCCCATGACCCTTTTTTTCCATTTCACCACCACATAATGCATTTGAGAGATCATTGAGCGAATTGATGCCCTGGGATTTGTTGACGAGGTGTCTACACGATCCTGACACAGTCTTTGAGGTATTCTAGGTATTTATTCGCATTCAATTTCATGTTTTTAAAATTTCCTAAACTATTTAATTTCATGTTTTTTGTGATTTTCCAAGTTAATTTAAACAATCAACCTAATTTATATAGATTCCATTATTAAATTGTAGCACAATAATTAACATGGAACCTGGAGAAAACCAAAACCCGACACAACCACAGGAAGGCACACTAAACCCCAATCCACAACCAACAAATTTAAACACGCAAATTGATGAAGGTTTGAGGCATCTTAGATCTATTTTCAAAGACTTATGGAGTACTAGAGATCCCACCCGATTTTCATTAGCTACTTCCTTGGACACCATTGTATGGTCCATTGCAAGTGCCCAAGGGAAATTAACCAATATTTTTTATTACAAGGATACGATGTATGAATATTCTAGCAATGACATAGACAAAAACCAATTGAGAGACTTGAACATTACAAAACAAGAATTGATGTCATTGTTCATTGATCCTATAACTGGATTACAACCACCAGTCACAAAGAGACAGATTTGTATGGATTGGTGCATCCACCAAAAATTTAAGGATAATTGGATGGATAGGTGGTTTATGGTTTTTGACAAAACTCCTTGCAATAACAAGGAGGTGACCCTATATTTTATTAGGAAATTATGTCTAGAGTTTAGTTGCATCACCATGTCAACTACTTTGACATTGGTGAATTCCATGGGGTTGTGGATCAGCATAGGACAGAGAAAATTCTAGGCATGACCGAGTTTTAGGTCCTCATCCTCCTAGGAAAATGCCTAACTTCCCTACTTATTATCCTCCCATGTTGGAAGGCATCACCCAAACTCATTTATCCATAGCATCCTTGACTTAGAGCCTAGTGCAACATTGTAATTTTGTATAACTGTCTTGGCAGGAGGTACGTACATGTGACATTGGGAGAGGGGATAGACCTTCAAGACTTGCAGTAGAGTGCAGCTAGGAGAAAGAACATGGATATATTAGGCATTCATGTGACCCTCATAGATGTTATTCATTGATTATATATATATATATATATATATATATATATATATATATATATAGAGAGAGAGAGAGAGAGAGAGAGATTGTGTATTTTTTTCCATATCTTATTGTACGATGTTTTTAGTTCTTGCACTTGGATAGTAGACCCTCGACACTGGTAGATGCATCAATGTTGGTTTCCACCATTGATGTAGCAGTAGATGTATCTTGTGCATTTTGTGTACCACATACACATGTATGTATCACCTTTGACAAATTCACCACATTGATTTTCTTATTCTTTGGCATCCTCAAATATAATTTTGTTGTGTTTCTATAGGTTGTGGCACCATACAATGATGAACTGTTTCCACCTGGAATGAATAAGTCACCCCCTTCACATGTATCATGTGTTGAGTTGAATCTTGTTTAAACATGAAATTTGTTATATTGTTTTGGTTGAATTTTACATTTTTGTACTAATAAAAATATTATAAATATGTATGTAGGCTACGTCATTCACGTATAGGTCACCTATACCACCACTATCGTCGTCATTCCCCCCATCATTTTTCCCTAACTACAAGGTTAGTTCATTCGTTGGCCACCTTGCCTTAGCTCTTGGGATTCCTCTTTCCACCCCAAAGGTTTTACCATTGCTTGTAAAACCCATGGATATTTATCATTGCCCACCCCCACCATCTTTGTCATCCCATCCATCCACAGTGACTTCACCTGTATGCCACCCACCCTCACCACCTTTTCCATCACATTCATTCACAGTGGATGCACCCATATGCCACCCACCCCCACCACCTTTTCCATCCAATGCATCCATAGTGGCTACACCCATACATGACCCACCAGTCATCTCTATTGCATGCTAGACTATGCCACCCATTGAGGCTACCACAATAGATGTTTCCTTGGAACATGTTGTATAGTTGATTGTTCCACATGCTAGTAACTCTCCATCGTTGCTCGACTTATTCATTGTGAGCTCATTTCTTGAAGAATTTGTATGTATCATGAACGTAATTGATTTTATGGATTTTTGTTTAAATTTCATGTTTTGATCCATGTAACTATTGTAGGGTGGAATTGCTAAAAGATTAGGGTCACGGAGGAGGGAAACACCCTCACTATTTTTAGTATCATATGCGATGAGGTTTCTTAGTTTGAATCATAAAGTATCATTTTGTAAGTCCGTTAATTCATTGTGGAAAAAAAATTATAATAATTTTGTTTCTTTGTCTAGTCTCTAGAGCGACAAACCACTCGAGGTGTTGCTTTGACTAAGAGAAGAAAGATCGAGTTAAAGGATGCACATGATAGTCGTGAGGGTGATAGTGGTCAATGAGTTACCAACGAGTGCCACTTTGTATCTATGTCACCATATGCTACTTTTCCATGTTTGGGCACTTGTTGTTTTGTGTATTGGGCACGATGTGCCATTTTGTAAAAATGTACAGTTGAGATGATTTTGAAAATATATATATATATATATATATATATTTCATGGCATGTGTTTTATGAGTTGCAATATTTGTCTATTTCATGGCATGTGTTTTATGAGTTGCAGTATTTGTCTATTTGATGTTAATGAATGATGACTAATCACATGTTTAATTGACACAACCATTAATGGCATCACATGTATCGACCTCATAACATGAATCAAACATGTCTTGAATTGATAACACAATCATACATAAATTACCATGGCATGTCTTATTACCAAGGAAAAAATTATACATTCCTAATTATGAATTATCTTATTATCGTAACAAAATGATTTCATGCATGTCCTACCACTATAATACAAATCATACATGTTTTTTTATTGATTGTAGTACAAATCGTACATGCATTTTCATTTCATTCCTTATCACTATAAAATAAATCATCTCATATTCCTTATCATGTCTTACTCTTACAAGTCTTAGTATTTGCATCGAGTTCCTTCCATTGGAATATCATGGGTATTCTTCCTCATCCAATATCTGATGGATTCTTCTAATATTTCTCTCGATGATTATACCAACACTTCTTAATCGAATCCTACCAATGTATCACCTTCCTACTATAGTAGCAAAATCCTATTGTGACAAAACCAAAATGATATGGAATCCTACTATGGGAATGGAAATCTTGATTGAGACATAAATGGTATTATAGGTATTCAAAATACTAAGGGAAATAGAGGTATGGAATCAAAACATGTTTGAAGACATGGTTGTTGCACAGTTGATATGGTTGACCAACAAGTTAGAGATATCAGCAAACACATGAGAGATTAAACTTGAGTATGTAATAAACAATTTTAAGTATGGGCACCAAAAGGATCATGTATGAATGCTAAGTTATATTTTTGGACAAGAATATGATGGTTCATGGCCTTGGGAATGGCTCTACCTAATATCTCGAGTGGAGTAGGTTGAGAATGATTGTTGTGGAGGAAAGGGCTAATAGAATGAGTGGAATCCACCAACCCTCACACCTAGCTGACCCCTTGATTCTATCCATGAAACAAAAGATTGCACTAAGAACTACCAATTGAAAACCATGAAAATAGTTAATGTATTGTACATGGAAGCACCATGGTTTTCATAGTCTACGTGTAATAAGGAAATTTATCCATCCAAATTCCTCTCAATTAAAATGATATCGATCATTTCTTTTTCCTCATCATGTTTGAGTACAAACATGGTTGAAATTTGATTTTGCATGGGAGAAACAACACCAATATCATCAATTTCCATAGGTCCTAGAGGGAATTGTTGGCATTGGAACATTATGATTTATTTTCAATATTCCATCATCAGACATAAACATAAACAACGTTATATGATATGTGTGTTTATTTAAAAATATTTATAGTACTAGTTGTAATTAAATGTATTGTTGATAAAAAGAGACTACAACTTGTACCAACAAATCATGTAATGTTTAAGAATGTAACATGTTTACAACAACAACAATATACCATATATAAATCAGTAATAAAGTGAATGAAGATATGGAAAATGAAAATGAAAAGACTTGTAAACCATCCACCAATGATTGCATGAATAAAGAGCATGAAACTATATTAATTGAGTGCAATATGACAAACCTTCATGGCTGAAAATGTAATTATTTCAGTAATGACCATGTTAGAGATGATTCCAAACAATCAATGCAAATCATTAGAGAGAGAGAGAGAGAGAGAGAGCTAAACTAGGGTTTTATATCATTTGCAACTGATAAAGACTAGCATTTTCTTGAATTCTTTGGCATATGGAGTCACTACAACACCTTCAATGGAGGCTAAAGGAAAAAGAAGACTTGAATATCAAAACCTTAGGATTATCCAATCATAATCCTATGTCAAACCTTTTAGGAAACAAACCCTAGAGTTTATAATCTCATAGACCCTAGGTGTCATCCTACTTCTTCTATAGAGTCTAGCAAATTATATCAAGTGGAACTAGGGTTAACCATGTTAACCCCTCTCACCTAGGGGTAACTAAAGGCTATTTGAGGGGTCAACCTTTACCTATCTCACTTACCTTGTCTAAATGATAAGAGGAGGGTTACCATATTCAACTATTTCCACCACAAATTTCATCATCAAGATAAAACATACCAACTTATTCATCTAAAGATTCATCAATATTCATACGTGTGTCTCCTTTTCAATTGCTTTCCAATTTCCTTCAAATAATCATTTTCTTATTCATTGTTGGATTCATTCTCAATCATGTAGTGTCCATGTTCATCTAACAACTCTTGCAACACCTCACATGCTCCATCAAAAACTACCTTAATATATATAATGACTTGGACCACCAGATATTGGTTGGGCGCAACACCACACCACAATATCTCCAAAACTATTGATGTGTTTGGTTCAACCTATCCAACTACTTATATAATTGGTAAAGGTTCTACCAAAAACTTCATTTTTCTTATGTTTTCTGGATCTAGTCTCTCCATACATTTACTCAATAGCCTCTCCATGCATCCTCATGGCCTACCAATACTAGTGCATTTTCCTTAGCACAAAAGGATGTGCCTTCATGAGTTCCCTCATTACTAACATCTACAACTATCACTAGAGCAAGTCTCACCTTGCCACCAATATCAATATTCATTCAATCCACCAATGTGCACAATATCTCATTCTTCTCCAAGATAGTCTATAGCAAAGTATTTAACCTCGCCAACTTATTCTTCATGTGGAAAACACCACCTTGCATTCTCAGGGTTCATTTAAAAAACCCTCTCCTAGGTCTCTTTTTGGCATAAATTTACTATGTACTATCTTGTCTTGCTATTGTCGATGATGCAAGTCCTTCCCACTAGTTCATTAGAAACTTCTATCAAATTCACCACTAACATTTGTGGCTTTATCCTCAGTTTATTCATTGTCATCATGGGGACACTACAAGATTTTGTTTCATAAAAAAACACCAAATTGTTCCAACGAGGCATAGGATATTTGAAAACAAAATTAGTGACACCTTCTTAAGCCCACCAATAATTCCTATTTTCTCAGTTGAACTTGGCAACAATATCCTAATGCTTATCACCAAAAAACCCTCAAAATAACAACTATGGTCACTAACCATCACCAAAGATCTTGATCTAATGATGATTGTCACTATCCCTTATGAAATATCTTGGCCTAATGACAATGGTCACCAACCTCCACCACTAAATGACTCTTATTACCACTAAATAACTTTTCCAGGTCGCTAGACATGTAGAAACCCCCAAAATAGCCTCAAACAATAATAAAACATGCTAATATACAAAAACATCCCCTCAAGGATGAAACACGTGAGTGTAGGACGCCACAATGAGAGTGACACCATGCTCTAAAAGGGTGCAAGGGCCTCCAAAGGCCATGTCTCATCATCAAAAGGTGCAAATAATGGTGAAAAGTCACACCTTCTCATCAAAAGGTCACATGTCATCGTTAAAGGACACTATCTCATCATCAAAACGAATGCCCTTGTGGTAGGTCAACCCCACCATCATCAAACCATAATAGTGCATGATTTCATCATCAATAATTCTCAATGTCTAAGGTGAAAAGGACAATGTCCAAGGTGAAAGAAGGTTCCATCATCTCTTCAAGGGGTGTCCAATCATATCCAAGTAAAGCATCCTCTAGGGAATATGGAGTCATTACAACACCTTCAATGGAGGCTAAAGGCAAAATAAGACTTAAAGATAAAAACCCTGGGATTATCCAATTAAAATTGCATTGAATTTCTTTCTGTATCGTGAAAAAAAATTGTATACAAGGGCACATAACAAGATATGATATTCAAATTCGACCCCTAGTTCAGAAATTACATTGTGCCTTACTGAGAAAAACCCTAGTTCCATAGATCCTCAAACAAACCATTTTATGGGAAATGGAATCACAGGGGAGGGGTACCCCTATTTGTAAACTGGTGTCAGGAGTCCAACACAACTAACGGTTCATCCATCGGAGGCTCAGTTAGAGTTGCAACTCACCTCCTTAAGCCATTCAAGGACACATTGACAATTTTGGGGGGGGGCATAAAATCCAATCCGAGCATCATAATTGAATTTCCTAAGCTCCCACAAGTGTGTTTGGCCAAGGCCCGTGTGACCATGATACCCACAATCACCTAACACAATGTTCTTCAAAATCGACCCCTAGTCCAGAAATTGCATTATGCCTTACTGAGAAAAATATTTTTGGGGCAATGGAATCATAGGGGAGGGATGCCCTTAGATGTAATCTGATGTCAAGAGTCCAACACAACTGAAAGTTTTTCCATTGGAGGCCCAGTTAGAGTTTTATGGTGAGTTGCAACTTGCCTCCTAAATCCATTTAGGGACACATTGATAATTTGGTTCGGGGGCATTAAATCCAATATGAGCGGAATAATTGAGTTTCATAAGCTCTCGAAAGTGTGTTTGGCCAAGGCCCATGTGAAAACTCTACCCACAATCATCCAACATAGTGTTCTTCAAAATCAACCCCTAGTTTAGAAATTGCAATGTCCCTCACTGACAAAAACCCTAGTTTCGAAGATCCTCGAACAAACTATTTTTTTCGGAAACAAAATCATAGGGGAGGGGTTACCCTAGATATAATATGGTGTTAGAATTCTAACGCAACTAACAATTCGTCCATCGGAGGCTCGATTAGACTTTTATGGCGAGTTTCAATTTGCCTCTTAAAGCCATTAAGGGACACATTGATAATTTGGTTTGAAGGCATAAAATCCAAACCAAACGAAATAATTGAGTTTTATAACCTCTCACAAGTGTGTTTGGCCAAGTACCATGTGACCACTCTACCCACAATCTCTCGACATAGTGTCCTTCAAAATTGACCCCTAGTTCAGAAATTGCATTGTCCCTTATTAAGAAAAACCCTAATTTTGGAGATTCTCTAACAAACTATTTTCTATGCAATGGAATCATAGCATTTGGATTCCCCTAGATATAATCTAGTTTTAATATTCCAACAAAATTGACAGTTCATCCATTGAAGGCACAGTTAGATTTATATGGCGGGTTGCAACTCGCCTCTTAAAGTCATTCAAGGACACATTGACAATTTGGTCCGGGGGCATAAAATTCAATCCAAACGGAATAATTGAGTTCCATAATCTCCCACAAGTGTGTTTAGACAAGGCCCACGTGACCACGCTACTCACAATCACCCAAAACAATGCTCTTCAAAATTGACCCCTATTTTAAAAATTGCATTGCCCCTCACTATGCAAAACCCTAGTTTCAGAGATCCTCGAATAAACTATTTTTTTTGGAAATGAAATCATAGGGTAGGGGTACCCCTAGCTACAATTCAGTGTTAGTATTCCAACACAACTGATGATTCTTCCATCCGAGGCTCGGTTAGAGGTTTATGGCGAGTTGCAACTCACCTTCTTAATCCATTTAGGGACACATTGACAATTTGGTTCGGGGGCATAAAATCCAATCCGGGTAGCATAATTGAGATATGTAATCTCTCGCAAGTTTTTTTATCCAATACCCATATGACCACACTATCCATAATTTCCCAACACCTTGTTCTTCAAAATCGACCCCTAGTTCAGAAATTTCATTGTGCCTTACTGAGTAAAACCCTAGTTCTAGAGATCCTCGAACAAACTATTTTCTAGGAAAAGGAATCAAAGGGGATGGGTTCCCCTGGTTGTAATATGATGCCTCGATTCCAACACAACTAATGTTTCATCCATCGGAGGCCTGATTAGAGTTGTATGGCGAGTTGCAACTCACCTCCTCAAGCCATTTAGGGACACATTGACAATTTGGTCTAGGGGCATAAAATCAAAATCAAGTGGCATAATTGAATTCCATAAGCTCCTGCACATGTGTTTGTCCAAGTCCCATGTGACCATGCTACTCACAATCACCTGACACAATGTTCTTCAGAATCAACCCCTACTTCAAAAATTACATTTTCCCTTATTGAGAAAAACCCTAGTTTAAGAGATCCTCAAACAAACTATTTTTAATAGAAACGAATCACAGGGGAGGGGTGCACCTAGTTGTAATATGATGCCCCAATTCCAATGAAGATGATAATTTTTCCATCCGAGGCTTGGTTACTGTTGTATGGCGAGTTACAACTTGCCTCCTCAAGCCATTTAGGGACACATTGACAATTTGGTCCTGGTGAATAAAATCCAAACCAAGTGGCATAATTTAGTTTGGTAAGCTCCCACAAGTATGCTTGGCCAAGGCCCATGTGAACATGCTACCCACAATTTCCCGACACAGTGTTCTTCAAAATCGACCCCTAGTTCAGAAATTGCATTGTCCCTTACTGAGAAAAAGCCTAGTTTTGAAGATCCTCGAACAAACTATTTCCAAGAAATGGAATCACAGGGGAGGGGTGCCCCTAGGTGTAATCTAGTGCACTGAGTCCAATGCAATTTATGTGTTTTTTCCATTTGAGGACCATTTAGAGTTTTATGGTGAGTTGTGACTCGCCTCCTCAATCCATTTAGGGACACAATGACAATTTGGTTCGAGAGCATAAAATCCAAACCGAGCGGAATAATTGAGTTCTATAAGATCTTGCAAGTGTGTTTGGACAAGGCCCATGTGACCATGCTACCCACAATATCTCGACACAATGTTCTTCAAAATCAACCCCTAGTTCATAAATTGCATTGTCTCTTACTGAGCAAAACCCTGGTTTTGGAGATCTTCGAACAAGCTATTTTTCAGGCAACAAAATCATAGGGGAGGGGTGCCCCGAGCTGTAATATGGTGCCCTACGTCCAATGAAACTAATGGTTCATCCATCCAAGGCATGAATATAGTTTTATGGTGAGTTTCAACTCTCCTCCTCAAGCCATTCATGGACACATTGATAATTTGGTCAGGGGGCATAAAATCTCAATGCAATTATTGTTTCAACATGTAGGTTGGTCTGTTGTGATGCTAGTGAAGGTGCCATTTCCCATATTAACAAGAATTGATAATGCTCATAACACATTAAACCAAGTGGGGCTTCATAGAGACAAGATGTCTAAGATTTTTTGGGAATTTTTCACTAAGTGACACATAAAATGGTGCATACCCCAATATGGTGGTAGGATTAGTGGGTTGATGATAAAAGGGAGATAATTCTCTTTCTCACAACCGAGCAGCATAGGATGAGTGGGATGTGCACATGAACTAATTGTATAAGAATACTAACAACATTGAGGAAAATTTCCATTAACCATAAAAAAAAACATGAGAATACTTCAAGATTTTCTACTCTTCTTCATTTGCATTTTCTCTCATTACCTTCAATGCTATAGTTATTGAAGAAATTTTCTAGATATTGGGAGAAAATTTAGAGGATTAAAGAAGCACTTGATCTTGATAAGGTTTTTTGGAATTTGGAAACCGTATTATACTTGGAGTGCTTGATGTGGAGTGCTTGAAAACCCTACTACACTTTGTGACGCTAGTGAAGGTGCCAATGGGGACCCTACGGTGTGTTATATTTTATTGTTATAGATATTTCATGGTATGGTTTCAAATCTTGGTGTAATTACATTGCTTAGGCCCTATTTTAATATTACAAGGATCAAGCTTCATAAAGTAGTCCTCGAACAACCACATTAGACATTTGTATGTTATATTTGGCCTTGAACTAGGAATATGAGCACCATTGTTATGTTTTTCATAAATCTTTGTCTGTCTACAATGCTTAAATATTTGTAGTCTTGGAGTGAAAAGAGGATGAAACTTTGTATATTCTTTTAGAGATGATAGAGTAGCATGGGTATGTTATATGGTATCATGGGCATAGAGAAAAGGTGTAAGCGTGGTATCTTCTATGGTGATGGAAGAGAAGAGGATAAGTTGTCTAGTGTATCAAGGTCGTATGATCAAGGGATGTGTACACTGAATTACACATCACTTAGGAAACATGGGCATGTGGAATTATATTGATTTATGTATGTGGATTTTTCTTGGTGGTTTGTGTTGTAAAAACAACAAAACCACCATTTTTTCAACAACATCCTGGAGATATTTTTCCAACAACATTATGGTATGTTTCACCACATTAACATTCTTCACGTCCATTATGGCTTGAGAGAGGGTTAGTTTTCTTGAATTTGGTCATTTATTTTTTGTTGTTATAAATGTTGTTACAACCATTAGGGCTTGAGAAAATTACATCCAATTAACTTGCTTTCACAATTACTCAAGTATATAATCATTTTCTAACATATTACTTGCATTCTACTTAGTATTGGGCATAATCTCCATGCTTACATTGTTGAATTGAAGCAAGTTTCCTTGTTTTTGTTATAAAATTATCACTATTGAAGTATCATCGTTTTTATTAAAATTTCTATCGCAACAATCAATGCTCTATAGTTTATTGTCCTTTTACTTGGAATTTAACACACATTTTTTAATGAAACCCTAGCATTGTTACAACATTATAGGCATGTAAGGGATGAATATAGAGAGAACCTACCATTTCTTATGCTCATTTATGTATATTTTAACCTTGTACAATTATTTTTTGCAAACAGATTCTCAATAAAAATAGAAAAGATACAACGGCACACACACACACACACAATACACAAAGATTTTTACCCTGGAAACCTAAACCGGGAAAACCAAAAACTTGTTTAGAGACACACCTCTCATATTCTATTCATCATATATTCATTTTTTATAATGCAATAAAATACATAGGATCACGCGGCATCCAAAACCCCCAATACATTGACCTGAATTAGTCAACAACCCTAATTCATGAACCAGAATTAGAAAACCATCGACGAAAACAATGTGTTGAAAAAACACCAAAAATGGACGCAAAAAAATGCCATTTTTTTGGGGGGGGGATCCTGTCCCCCTATGACCCCTTAGGTAGGGGGGGGATGCTAGCTCCCCCCCACACACACCCAATGCAACGAAAAAACTATATCTAGTTGTGAAAATAATATAACACATACCCAGCATTCTCTCACTTGTTGTTTTCTTTGCATACATGGGGTTACAAGGTTACATAGTCAACAATCCAGGGAATCAATGCCCATAGATACTCTACACCAAGAGAAATTCTCAATGCCCACGGATTTTGTTAATGAATCTGCAACATTCTTCAAAGTGTCCACCTTCATCAACAACACTTTCTTTTCTTCAACCATGTCTCTCACAAAGTGATATTGAACATCAATATTCTTTGTCTTTGAATGATAAGTCGGGTTCTTTGCCAATAATATTGCACTCTAACTGTCACAATCTATCCTTACATTTTTTTGTACCAACCCAATACCTGAACACAATCTATGTAACCATGTTGCTTCCTTGCTTGCATGAGTGGTTTCCGTGTATTCATCTTTTGTAGTTGAGAGTTCCACTACAAACTATCTTTTTCTCATCCAACTGATTGCTCCTCCAAATAGGTTAAACATATACCCACTTGTATATCTCTTGTGATCCATATCTCTAGCCCAATCTACATAAACAAACCCATGTATTTCCAACACTCTGTCCAATCCTGGTTTTTCTTGGTAGCACAATCCATAACTAGTAGTTCCATGCAAATGCCTGAAAACCCAATTTATTATTGTCCAAGGCTCCTTCCCTGGTTTTGACATATACCTGCTCAAAACTCCCACTGCATGTGCAGTGTCCAGTTTAGTACATACCATTGCATACATCAAACTACCAACCTTCCTCGCATATGGAACACATGACATGCCCTCTTCCTCTTCCTATGTCTTGGAACATTGATCCACAGATAAATTTACACCTACAATAATAGGGACCTTGATTGGTTTACATTCCTGCATATTAAACCTTTACAATATTGTCTCGACATATTTCCTCTAATTTAAACATAGTTCTATGTTTTCCTGATCTCTTTTAATTTACATTTCCAAAATGAAATTTGCAGCACCAATATCCTTCATGTCAAATTTTGAGGACAACTGAGTTTTCACATCCTGGATAATCTCCTTATTATTTTTTATCAACAACATATCATCCACATACAAGACCAAATAAATAAGATGATCACCAATTAATTTGAAATACACACATTGATCCTATTTTCTCCTTGTGAAGCCAAGTCCCAACATATAAGTATCAAATTTTTGATACCACATCCTTGGTGATTTCTTTAACCCATACAAGGACTTTTTCAGCCAGCATACCAGCTCTTTTTTTCCCTTCACAACAAAGCCTTCTGGATGCTTCATGTAGATTTCTTCTTCCAGATCCCCATGTAGGAATGTTGTCTTCACATCCATCTATTCTACTTCAAAATTAAACACGGCAAAAACAGATAAAATAAATCTAATTGAAGTTAACTTGGAAATAGGAGAAAAAATATCACCAAAGTCAATTCCCTCTACCCGAGAATAACCTTTTTATACTAACCAAGCTTTGTTTTTCTCCACTTTTCCTTATATATTCATCTTCTTATTAAACACCCATTTGATGCCAATGTGATTTCTTCCAATTTCAACTCCACTGGATCCCAAGCCTCATTTTTGTCCAAGGCTGCCATTTCTTCAATCATGGCCTTTTTCTAGAGTTTTCCATCCTCTTAATCCACTGCCTCCCTAACAATTCTAGGATCATCTTCAGTATTAAACAAAGAAAAATTTGAAAATAAATCGAGTGGAGTATACATTTTTGGTTTCCTTCTTTCTCGAACTGTTCTCCTCAATACTAGAATATGAGGATCTTCTTCTTCTGATTCATGGTTTTTTGTAGAGTCTGATTCATTATCCTTCAACTCAAAATCTATTTTATCTGTCTCTTCCTTCCTTGGTAGGAATTACTGGTTGACAACATCTTTGATTTCTTTAAATACCACATCTCAACTATACACTACCTTCTTAGTTTATGGGCTCCAAATCTTATAACCTTTCAGACCATCTTTATACCCAATAAAGATACACTTTTCATCATTTTTATCTAGCTTAATATTGTTTTCATTCGGAACGTTAACATAGGAATCACAACCAAATACCTTGAGATGTGTGAGAGAGGGTTTCTTACTAGTCCATACCTCATGTGGACTCTTTTCATCCAGTGAAGATGAGGGTGATCGATTAACCAAGTAACATGCAGTACCCACTGCCTCTACCCATAATTCTTATCATAACCCGACACCATTGAGCATGCACCTTTATTTTTCCATCCTCATCATGTTCATCCTTTATGAAACTCCATTATGATGAGGGGTATATGGATTATTATTTTTCCTTTCTATATTGCACTTCTTACAAAATTCTTCGAATTCATTTCTGAAGGACTCTGCATCATTATCTGTCCTTATCACCTTAATTATTTTTTCTGTTTGATTCTCCACAAGAGCCTTAAACTCTTTAAACCTATCAAAGACTTCAGATTTCTTCCTAAGGAAATATATTCATGTATTCCTTGAGAAGTCATCTATAAATGAGACATAGTAAACATATTTTCCCAATGATGGAACTGACACAGGTCCAAACACATCATTGTGCACCAACTGTAAAATTATCTCTTCCCTTGATGCACCAAAGGGGAATTTTACCTGATTATACTTCCCATATATGCAATGTTCATAGAAATAAAAATATAGAGAGTAGTTAGACATACCTTAAACCATACACTTACCATGTAGTAGTCGAAGGCCCTTCTCTCTAATATTCCCCAGTCTTAGATGCCACAACATAGCCTTTTTCTTTAGAAAATGTAGGAATTTTTTCTTCTTCAACTCCAATATCAGGAACAATGGAACTATTAAACCCATCACTAATAGTACTTCCTTGTATCTTATACAGAGTTCCAATTCGAACTCCCTTCAACAATACCATTTCTCCTCGAACCATCCTATAGGTTTCTTTCTCAAACATTGTTTTTACCCCTACATCCTCTTTTTTTCTTACATAAATCAAATTTATGTCCAATATTGGAATGTGCAAAACACCAGGGAGTGTTCTAATCCTTCCATCCATGAGCTTGAACTTGAATTTTCCTCATCCTATGATTTTGTTTTGTTGAGTCATCACCTATTAAAACATCACGTCCATCATACCTTTCATATTTGCAAAACCACTCCCTATGAGGAGTCATATGAAAGGATGCACCTGAGTCAACCAACCATGCCTCATTATATGCATGTGTGTGTGAAGAAGCCAAGTACACATCCCCTCCTTCTTCTGTGGAGGTATTTTCTTATGTAGAAGGAGCATCATCAGATCACTTCCCTCTCTCAACACTTTTGGATATACATTACTTTTTGTAGTGCCCTTATTTTCCGTATCTCCAACATACCTTTACAAACTTTTTGGGATATTTATATCTACCCTTATATTTAGATCTCCCACGTGATGACTTAGATTCATTTCTTTCCTAGGAGAAACCTCTTGCAAATAATTCGTATGTGCTTTGTCCTTCCATGTTCTTCCACCTAATCTCTTCCATCATGCTCCCATTTCCCACTCTCAGTCTCGAAATAGTTCCAAATATGTGGTACCTTGTGTTTTTTATGCAACATACACAACCATTGAAATACACAGGCATTTTTAAACTAGCCTATGCAACCATCTAACCAAATCCAATGTTGATTCATTTGTATGTTCTTCTCCTTTAGATGATTGTAAAATAACTGAAATAAATGTTGCATGTAAGCTAAGTCATGGCATCGATCGTCACTTGTGTAGAAGTGACACTCATTCAATATAAATCTATTTTATTTGTTACTATTTGGCCCATGCCCATATGTGATATGGACCATTATCCTGACCTACTCCAAGTGATAATAATGGATTTGAATCTCATTTTGTAGTTGAAGGGTGTAGTTTTCAACAAAAAAAACCAATAATAAGATATTACCAACGTGAAATGTATCTCTATCTATTCTAAAATGCTCATCATCCCATCAAGCCACATGGACACGTTGAACATATTGTTGGATATTTTGAAAGAATTCCTTGATGAAGTCACATACTCGTACCTAGGAAGTCATCAATTGTATTTTTTTTCTTTCATACCCTCCATCAATCATATGTAACATATTTAAAGATTTGTAATTCAACCTCCTTCCTCCCCAATTCATACTCATCGCTCACATGGATGTGTTTGTTCAATAATGTCATTCCACAACACCTAGGACATGTCCCATCTAAGCAAGCTTTTTGATAGAATGTACAACCCTTTGGCCTTGTATAGAAGATGCTATGAATAAATTTTATAAATGATGACGATGGAAATACAACTAACCATTCATGTACATGGGTATATAACCATACTCAATGTGGTATCAACAAAAACATGTGTTACACATTGTATTTATTTGAACATACCAAGGCTTGCATTTCTCGAAAGATATTTGGACTAAGTTAACTGCACTATGTACATTCCTGAATCTCTCATACAATTCTATATATTTCATGTCAAGAAAGTGTTTAATGTGGGGTTCATGGTCCCTATATCCCATTCTCAATTTTAGTACATATTTTTGGTTGGAAGAAGGCCTAGTGTTCACATGTGAGAAAGTTTGTACTAGTCCCTTGACTACTCCAATTAACTTCATGTTAGAACAAGGTAGCCTACTGATGAAGGTCCACAAATATGTTTGGCCACCTATGTCGAGGCTATCTCAATGATTAAAATACTTTCAAAGGGTTTTGATATTGCATTTCATGAGATGAGATGTTTGTTTGAGCAATCAATGTGTTCTTGTGATCTTATAACAATTGATTGTGACAAGACACATCGAGTTGCATTACGGTCTTTAGAACGAGTTTTCTTAGCAATTTTTTGAAAATCATTTACAAGGTTTCTAACAATATGATGATTTGTTTCTGAACTTTTTATTGTTCTAATGCCTATAATTCTCCTAGTATTGGTAAAACTCCTATATTTTAATAAAGACAAAAATAATTGACATTTAGCTGCATCATATTTTGGTTCAAAATATTCTTTAATAACTTTATATGAATGATAACAAATAGTTTTCCCCGAGGTCTAGATAAGTCGATGAGGGAGTGTGTTGTTAAGGCACTCTGTAAGTGAAAGTCATCAGTTCGAAACCTCTGGGGACACCTCAAAATCCATCCATGTTAAGGGTTTGTGCGGTCCAGGTCGGGTGCAATCCCCGGGTGACTTTGACGGCTTAGATGCTCCTAGGTCATGGCATCTCATCCATAAGTCAGTCCCTCACTAGTCACATGGTTCAAGATTACCAACAAAAAAAACAAAAATGATAACAAATAGTTTGGTTAGGTAACTTACCTTCAATTGATGCTAGACCACTTTCATCCACCTGAATGCATTTAGGAGTTCTTCATCACACACTGCTCAGTGTAGATAGGTGTTGACTAAAAAAATTGTTAGCTACTAATATAGCCTGTAAATTATTGCAATGATTGTCTATACATTTATTTTAATAATAATAATAGGGAGGGTCCCCTAGAAAAAAACATATGGGTCATTATTTTCGACTTAACATTTCCCTCAATAGGTTTTGTCTTCATATCAGTTATGGTGTTTCATTATGGTACAACGATTCAGCTTTTATTTTTTGTCATCACACATGTCTAGATGGTGTCAAATGCTTATTTGCATTTGAATATGGAAAATGGTAGTTTCGCAAGAGGCATCAAAGGGTGGTAACTTTGTTTATTTCTTATTGGTATCGTGACATAAATTTGATACTCATTAAGCGAATTTGCATAAGGTTGGTTATATTTGTATGATTACATGCATGGTGAAAACATTTTTAAAGCATAAGGGTTACAAATTTGAGTTTATATAGCTTACATGGTCTGCTTTGAGTATGGTATATACACATAGGTCATTTTTTATATGGAAATAAATATAAATCATGCATAGCAATGCAAAGCATGAAAAATTTAGTTCTTCATACACATAAAGGGTTGGCATAGTGATAATGTGATGGAAAATGGTATAAACCTTGGGTTTAACAAAGCACATGATATATGTTACATGACAAGGAATATCATATATGGTTGAATATGTGAAAATATATAATCCATGTTTACTCATATGGATATACGAACTTATTTGATTGATGGTGATTGGAATGACATATATTTTGAGGTTGATATAACGCATGGTATTATGTTACATGAGTTGAATATGATGAGACTTGGTTGTGATGAGGTTCACATGGAATGAGTTTATGGTTATGTGTTTCATATGTTGATTTGGAATGCTCATATGGTATTGAATGTGAATGAGTTTTCCATCCATTTATTTCAATAGGACGTGGTATTTAATGTTGAGTTAGCTCGTGCTTTACCAACTTTCAATGAACTAGGGTTATTCCATTTGCATTTTTCAATCTGTAGAACAGAGCTCTGCTTGGTATGAATAACGAACATGCCTGGTCATTGTTGAAATCATCTCAACTCTTGTAGAAACTCACTATTGGACACAATAAGTACTCCAACTCCTGAGCATATTTTTCATGTAATGGTTAAGTTTTTGGCTCTGGTTGGCTAGTCTTGAATGTAAAAATTTTCCCTTTCCCTGTCTTTCATTTTTTAGAAAATTATTTCAGGAATATAATGAAATGATTGGTGGGTGTTGGATGTAAATGATGGTCTAGTTTTCAGTTGTTGTTGGTCACTGTCCATTCTCTCATTTTCCATCTTATGTCTTTCATTTATGTTGATGAAAGTTTGCAATTGGTGGAAATTGGATATGAGTCGAACCAATCTTTGCCATTGCATGCAAAGAGACAAATAGTCGAACCCAATCTAGTTATTTACTTTCAATTAGACAAGCTATGTAGCTTTGAAAGTAATGGGTCAAACCCATTTTTGTGGTATGCACGGGCAATAAAAGAGTTTGAACCCACGGTCATTTTTTGTGAAATGGTGATGAAACTTGATGTGATCTCAACATGCTATTGTTTTCAAAGGTTTTTGTTACACGCATGTTGTTTGGTTTATTTTGTTTTGACTTGGGTCATTCTTCTCTACTCATGTCCCCAAATGGGTTTGAACTCGGGCTCACATTTTTGTAATGGAGAGACTGGTAAAACCCCATTCTTTTTTTATTCATACAAGAAGAGATTTGAACCTAAGTTCACTTGAATTAAAACCCATGCAAATTCTATTGGGAATATGTGACAAGCCTCTAATTGTTCAAAAGTTTAAAAGGTACATGTTGTTCAGTATTTTATTTTACTTGCATTGTCAATGCAATTCAAAACCCAACTCATTTTTCTATGAGCAAAGTTGATTTTTTTTTGTTGTCTTAAGATTTGGGATTCAACTCTCATTAATAACTTGGATTATGAGCAAAGAGTTTTGATTTGTTGTTTCCTTCACTCGGGTTTTAAAATTGTTATATATATTGATAATATTTGAGTTGGGATATGTGCCATGACTCTGCCTTAGTGTAAAAGGTTTGGTTATGATGGTGGAAGTGAACCTATCTGATGCAGAAGCATCACCGAACCATCTAGCGAGCCAGCGCGGAAGCAGGAACAGCTGGACAAGCCAGCACAGATTTTGAAAATGCTTTGGAATTGTTGCGCGATCTTAAATGAGTCATTTAAGAGGAGGCGCCTTTGTATATTGTAATGTACCTTGAGCGGATAGCTCTCGTCCTTAGGTATATAGTCGGCATTTAATATAGTTAATGCTGGTAGATAGGATTTTAATTCTAGATTTGATAGTTTAGAGTCCAAGAGGGAAAACGGATATAGACACCCTCATTGTATGATTGTAACATGAACAGGAGCAGGAAGAGAAGAGCAAGCAGAGAACTGTATGAAGAACACCTATGTATAGACATTTGAATTAATAGAAGAACTCTGATTCAAATTCATGGTTTGTGTAAATTCTCTGTGTGTGTGATGTTGATATGCTCATTAATTTTTATTTCCTATCATAAATTTTCTTTTATATGTTGTGTATGTGATTTCATGGTTGAATTGAAGTCTGAGAGGGTGAGTGAATGAGTTTCAATTGTTTCTCTAATTGAGCCAGAGGGTTTCTGCAAGGAGTGCAGTCGAATTGTCCGCAAGGAGTGCGTTGACAGAAGGGTTCAATTGGAGATAGATTTTGTTCTCATTTCCACGAAAGTGCAGTTGGGCACAGAAGCCGTGCAAGGAGTGAGAAGGCTGAAGGAAGTTCAGGGTCACGAACCTGAACAAGGAAATGAAGGACTGCTATTGCAGGAGTGCGCAGAGTCGAGAGACTTCAACACTTAGTCGAGGTTGAAGGGTTGTTGCAAGGAGTGCGTGAAAGAGGTTTCCAGGAAGATTGAAGTCGTAAGAAATCTCAGGAGGAGTAGGCCTTCGAATTTACCAAAGGATAAGCGCAGGGAAGCTGCTATTGAAATTCTGAGGGAAGCGTCGCAAGTTTGCGAGCAGGTGAATGAGTCTCGTGGAGAGACACTTCTTCATTTCATGAGTTGCATAGGGAAGAACAAACGGTCAAAATATTTTTAGGAGATTTCACGAAGTTCCGAGAGTCGTTGGATCTTGCGAAGGCGCGGGGAGGTTACGGCGAGAACGTCCGAAGGTTTAAAGCTCAGGACGGTCGGAGCTGTTGATCTCGAGTCATAAGGACCGTCAGATCTACATGTGATATCGTGTATCGGGGATTCACGAGTCGAAGCTCCAAAATTGTGCAACAAGAAGTGCGATATCGTGATCCGCGATATCCCGATAAGATCAGAATCGTCCATCAGCAGGGATGCGTGTCAGGAGATCCGAGGAAGTCATGAATCAAAGTATCGAGGGTTTCAAGAACAGGATACTCAGACAGTTTGAAATCGCGATCCGCGATATCCCGAGGGGAGAGTTGGGTGGGCCACAGCAGGAGCTAGTGGAGAACAGGTGGCACAGTATCGGGGATCGGGAAAAGGAAAGTCTCGAGTCCATCGACATCTGGATTCACAATCCTGTGAATTTTGAAATCCCGATAGAGGTGACAAGGAGTTGAAGAGACAGCCCACACGTGCATCGGATTTTCGTTGCATCGGGTATCAGAAGTCGGCAAATCAAAGTGCATGAAATCGCGAGTAGCGAAACTGCGATAAGAGAAGTCCCGATAGATACGAGAAGAGGTCAGCGTTGACTAAGGCATCGGGTCTTGGGGATTCGAGAGCCCAGTGATCGACTGTTAGGCTCACGAAGTTGTGAGTTTCGATTCCTCGATAAGTTAAGAAAGGGGGGACCGCGTGAAGAGAGAATCTGTGGGGCGCAGATTTCCCAATAGGGAAATGGAGGAACCTTGGAGTTCTTCGAGCTGAGAGGAAAAGAAGATCCTGTGTGAGCGAGCGTGCTCTGAGGAGTGTGGCTGCATTAAGTGGTATCAGAGCAGGAATATCTCTTTGCTTTCTGGAGCAGAGAAGAAGGAAATTTGCCATGCCACCAAGAAGAGAAAGACAGTCACCTGATCTAGAGGATAGGGACGTGCGAAGAAGAGGCAGACAAGTAGCAAATCCTGAAATGGAGAGACAAATGCGAGATCTCCTAGCAAGACTCAAAGACATGGAGACAGTGCAAAGATGCACAGCCAGTGCAGGGGATCTAAGTGATTCAGAGAATGAAGTTGAGGCTGAACGCGAGGAGGAAGTTGCAGTTGAAGATGCAGCCAACGAGCGGTTGATTAAAGCTATTGCCAGGATGGGTGCAAAGGAAAAGATGGACATTCTAATTTACGAGGGAAATATGGATGCAGAGGAGATTCTAGATTGGATTAGAGCTCTCGATACATATTTTGACTATGAAGACGTCGAAGAAGACAAGAAAGTCAAGCATGTTGTTACGCGCTTGAAAGGACATGCAGCCTTGTGGTGGGATGAGCTACAAGCTGACAGACGTTGCAAAGGAAAGCAGAAAATCAAGAGTTGGGACAGAATGATCGCGAAGACGAAGGCAAAGTTTATCACAAGAGACTATCAAATCACTATGTTCAGGAGGATGCAAAACTTGAGACAGAAACTGATGACAGTGAAA
>JASDQU010245043.1:59524-73236 GCA_032191745.1 Picea mariana
CTTGTCTAACCTGAAGATAATGAAAGGAAAATAAATTTTGATGACATGCACCTTGAAATGTCAAGACTGGAAGGAAATAATTATGTTGATGCATACTTACTTAAGCACACAGTTTATCTTTCAGAAGGAAGTAGATAAAGGGACGCTACTTCAAACAAAAAATATTATTTCTGATTTTATTTTTATTATTTGATGACACTTTCACTTTGAGATTCAAAGCATATTTTTGGGACAATAGACATGATATTATTTTTGAAAAAAAAATTGTATCATGCCATTATGATATTTTGGGAGATACACATGTTTGATGATGTGACATGTTCATATTGGTTGCTTTTTTATATATTTTCTAATGCTGATATATGTATGATATTTGATTAAGTTATGGAGTTACAAGTAATAAATGGAATAATATACATATGGGGACCACACGTATTAATTATTATCTATTATTTACCCTTATTATAAAATAAAGTTGTATTCTCCTAACTAAAGTTATTTAACTTTCTAGCTGATATAGACTGTAACATGTACATTCAATCCTTTTTTAATATAAAGTTTTTTTTCTCTGAAAAAAAAAAAGTTATTTAACTTTATAACAAAAAGGTAGTTGAACCACTTAAACTACTTTTGAAGACATAAAAGGAGGAGAAAAAGGACAAACAATAAGACATAAGAAAATAGAGAGAGATACTTTTGATAAGGTTTACTCTTTCCTCAAGTGAGAATATTTATTCTTTCATTCATTTTTGAGTTTCTTCAGATCTGAGTTATTGCGTTGGTAGCAGGGTTATTCTAAAGGTGGTGAAATAAAGGGTTGGGAAGCATTGATTATTGACATGCTCCAAAGGTCATTCATTCATATTGATAGTTCGTTTAGTATTTATTAGAAGTTCTGAATTTAGTTTTAGTGTTGATTAATGCTAGTTTTGCAGAGTTAAGACTATGATGCACTTGTAGCTCAGATTGATCCAGTTCAATTTTCAGTCTTAGTCTTTTTCTTTGAGATACCAGTTGTCTATGTATGATTTCAATTACATCTTAGAATTCTAAGTCTAATTCTGATCCAAACTCTCACATGGGTTTGTAAAGAGAAACTTGGTTGTAACTCATAATGATATCAATAAAATCATATGTTGATCTCTTCTCATTTTTTAGACTTATTGTGCACTGAATTTTTCATATTTATGTGATCTTGCATTTAATTTTTCAATTGTTTATAACTTTCATTTGCAATAAATTCTTCTATTTTCAAATTTATTTTATACAGCATACATATTTTATATAGTATCATATTCAAGAATTTATTTCTTGAGGTCTGATTGAGATTTTGAAAAGATATAAGCCCAGGGTGATAATCCCACCTATCTCACCTAGCCTAGTGAGATTAAAAAATGCTTGAGTGAGGATTTAACCATTCCTCCCATCAACATTTATTTAGTGGCCATACTGGGGAGTGACTTTTTACTCTCTAGTTATTATTCTTTATTTTCCTTTTTTATTGTTTTAATTCATGACTTTGCCTACTCCTTAACATCCAAACTTGTTTTTTTGTCTTCATGACCAAAGAAACATTTCTTCAAGTCTTTTTTTTTTATCCTAGAAACTGCCTGCACTCATGAAGAACTTAAACGTTCTTGGAAAACTATTGCTCGTGAGATTGAGATATAAGAACAAAGAGAAGCCATTCAAATGCAGGATCGAAATCAACCTCCTCAATAGAAGGTTTCCATATGACCACCCAAGCATGTTAGTCAAGACGAACAAAAGGTCAACCTCCTAAATTCGATAATTTATTTGAAATAGGAAGGAAAAAAGCAGTCCTAAAGAATCTTTATCCAAGGCTTAGAAGATCATTATTGGATTCTGAGACTGGTGTAATAAGTGTATCAATATATTTTCCTCCCAGGAAACCTACAAGGACTTCTTCTAGTGGTTCTGGTAGTACTAGAAGATATACTTCATCTCAAAATTCATATTCTTCTTTAATTGGAAGCATGTATAGTCATTATAATCATATCCAATAAACCACAAATCCCACGAAAGTTATCAAACAATACAGTTTATTTCAATTTGAGGAGGATGCAAATACTACTCCATGGCATGTGTTCTCTCCTTTAGATTTAGCTCCATCGACTACACCTCTTCCAAATTTCAAAGACCATTCGCCTAAATTTTCTAATAATGGCACCATTTCAGTTAATGAGAATCTTGTTTCTTTTTCAAATGCATGCCATAATATCGGAACAAATGAAAATGATACTTGCATGAGAATTTTTGTGAATTCTTTAGAAGGAAAGGTTGTGACCGATTTCTTTGAATTACCGCCTAAGATATTTAAAACTTGGGATGAATTATTTTATTGGTTCAAATCAACCTATGGACAAACTCAAATTCTACTGGATTTTTTGAAAGATTACAATAATATTGTCTACAATAACGATGAAACAATTAAATCTTTTAACGTACATTTCACTAAATTATACAATTAGATTCCAGAGATCATTAGACCACACAATCAAGCTGCATTAATGCATTATTATAACACATTACCTTCTACATATCGTCATAGAATAGAGGAAAAAATGTTAACAATCTAGGATCTGCATTAAAGACTTTTTTAGAGTTTGAGGAGCAGTTGGAAAGAACAAGGCTTCCTGTCGAAGGCTATGTCAAACAAATCGACATGTCAACTATGTTACAACCAGTGTAGGATATGAGCAATCAAATGATTTATTTTGAAATAAAAGGGGTGAATTCCAATTATACTTCCACTGAAACATCCACCCAGGCTTCCTTTAGGAACCAAACTAATAATTTTCAGTCTAAGGCTATTCTCTCAAGAACCTGGTGCAATTTTTGCGAAGAGAATCACAATAAAAATACTTGTGATATTAAAAAGAATGTGAGAGAGAGAATATTTCGAAAAATAAATGATACAAAATTGTTTACTTAGATTGGGCTCAAGAATAGAATGTCATGATGGTTGACACTCGAAACAAATCTTATCAAAATAAGGGCAAGGGAGGTCTTCCCAAAACCACTTTTTCTCTTAGTACGTCCTCTCAGCAAACTAATTATCAAATTACAAGGAGTACTCAAAGTCAATAGGTTTCTACCTCATTGTCTTCATCTAAATACAATATCTTGAAAAAATTGGCTACAATCAAAACAGATACATCCTCATTGGACATGGTCACCATCCTTGAACAACAAAGGCATCTGAAAGATTTCATGGAAGGTAAAACTTCCATTGTTTCTAGTTTGAATGAAGAACATAATGAAGAAGGAATGTATATAAATAAAGTAGGTGTATATAATCCTAGAAATTATGTAAAAAAATCCTCCTTTCTACGTTTTTGTAAAGATTATGAATAATATTGCACGTTGTTATCTAATTGATGGAGCATCAGGCCCCAATGTTATGTGTAATATTATCATGGAAGAGTTAGGTGTTTCATGTACTAATGAAAACTCAAAGAATATGCTATGTTACAATAGTCAACAATAAGCCACTATTGGTGAAATAAATGGCGTAAATTTGGTTTTGTGTGCTCATCTTGAGATCAAAACCAATTGTAATATTCAAGTGATTGATATTCCATTTAGCAATTATTATATTATCTTCCGTAGATATTGGAAAGTTTTAATCAGTGGATACATTTCACTAGATGGGACACACATGTCCCTTCCCAAGAATGGAAAGAATATCATTGTTCTTCTGGAAGGATGAATCTCACCATTCATAGAAATTCTTCCAAAACCACATGTTAATTATATTGAAGAAGACATTGGTGTATAAAAAAAAAAATTAGAGGAAGATAATGAGTATGTTACACATCTTCCAAATCCTGAAGATGGAACGTTGAACATGTATTTTTATGGTGTGTTCTCAAGTAAAGGTAATGGATCCAACATTGTATTGTATTCACCTATAGGAAATATTCACAATTTATATTACAAATTGGAATTTGCATGTACTAATAATGTTACAGAATTTGAAGCCTTGGTTCTTGGAATTGAAAATGCTTTCAATCTTGGTTGTTATCATCTTTATGTTTTGGGGGATTCCAAACTTATTGTAAATATGGTTGGAATAATCTACACCCCATGTAACAAATTGCTAAAGAGTTATACATAGGCAGTTTGGAAATTAATCTCCAATATTATATCTTTCAACATTACTCATATCATGAGAGATCTAAATTCTATGGTTGATAGGCTTGTTTTTTTTGCAGCTATTCCTACAAGGAAAACACTTCTTGAAAGGCTTGATTTTACATTTATTTCCTTATATCGTCCTCATTTTTTTGGTAATGTAGAATCTTGGCAAGTTTTTCCTCATGATGAAAGTTTATGTGCATTTTTGAAAAATGATCCATTAAATTGGAAAGAGATTATATCTCCAGAAGACAACAAATTCCCAAAGGGATTTACTCCCCTAGAAAGCTAATTCTCATCAAGTGATGTTGGCAACAAAAAAGAAAAGGAAGAGAAGTCAAAAATAAAAATTGAAAGTACTATCTCTATGAACATTAGGACTCAAGAAGACCCAAATATTTTAAAGATTGGAGCTCAATGTTCGTAGAAAGAAAAACATAAACTTATGGATATTTTCAGTGAATTTAAAGATGTATTTGCTTGGTCTTATGAGGATTTACATGGTTTTAAACTTAATATTATGCATCATGCAATACTTATCAAGGAAGAAGCAAAACCGATAAGGAAAATACAAAGATATATTAATCTTGCATTAGAAGCAACAATCAGGAAGGAATTTGAAAAGATCAGTAATGCCCATATTATTTTTCCTGTGAAATATTTTGAATGGGTATATAACCTTGTCCTAGTACAGAAAAAGAATGGTGATATAATATTATGTGTTGATTTTCGTTCCTTAAATAGGGCAAGTGTTAAGGATAATTTTACTCTTCTTAACATGGAACTTATCTTACAACAAGTGGAAGGATAAAAAATGATATCACTTCTTGATGGATTTTCAAGTTACAATCATATTTGATTCAAGAGGATTGACAAGTATAAAACCATGTTTACCGCATGTTGGGGTACCTTTTCTTATGAAAGAATCCCTTTCGGTTTAATTAATGCAGGTGCTACCTTTCAAAGAGTTATGAAAATATCCTTTGATGATCTTATCGGTAAAATAATTCAAATCTATATTGATCATTTAATTGTTTATTTAAGAAACCGATAAGATCATTTTGATCATCTAAAACAAGTTTTCCTTCATTGCAAAAAAATTGGAATATCTTTGAATCCTACAAAATCTATTTTTGGTGTCACTGCAGGAAAGCTTTTTGGACATATTGTATCTGACTTAGGAATCAATATTTATCCAGAGAGGGTTATTACAATTCAGAATCTTCATGCCCCATATTTAAAAAAAAAAAGAAATCCAACCGTTCATGGGTAAGATTAATTTCGTTAGAAGATTCATTCCCAATTTTGCTAGAATGGTAAAGCCTATACATAATATGTTAAAGCAACATCGATCTTTTTCTTGGAATGATTTCACTGAAAAATCTTTCATAGAAATCAAAAAAGCAATAAGTTATGAACCTGTTTTGGGAAAGCCAATTTTTGAAAAAGATTTTATTATTTACACAAATGTCATTGAAGAAGTAGGCTCTACCATTCTTATTTAGTAAGATGATCAAAACAATGAGCAGACAATAGGTTAAATGAGTCAGAGCTTATTTGATGATGAATTCAAATACATTTTAATTGAACAACATATTTACACTCTTGTTAAAGATATTGAAAAGTTTCATCACTTTATCTTAGGCAAGCATACTTAGGTAAAAGTCCCTTTACCTGCAATTAATTTTTTTCTTTCAAAAAAACACTTATTTGGAAAGCTTACACATTGGCTTGCCAAGATACAAGAACATGATTTTATGATCACAAATTCCAACACTATTAAGGGATGTGATCTAGCCTTACACCTGACTCAACACCCTGAACTAGGACTTTTTTCTAAAAATAATGAGGATGCATTATCTGCATTATTTTTGATTGAATATGATAAACTTAATTTAGCAGCACGTCCCTAGTATCGAGATATAATCTATTATTTGCATTATGAAATATGTATCGATAACCTTGAATATCAAGAATGTAGAAGGACTCGACTTGAGGGATCTAAATATCTAATCTTGAACACATCACTTTTTTGCAGGACTGTTGACAGACCGCGGTTATGTTGTGTAGGCGATATAGCAACCTAGAAGATTTTAAAAGATATTCATGGGTCAGCAGATTCAAATATTTACATTGGTGGACATTTTGCTGCCAAAGTTAATGCTCATAAAATTTTGAGATCTGGTTATTACTGGCCTTCAATTTTTGAGATTTGTATAAATGTGCACATGCTTGTATTGAATGTCAAAAATTTATTGGCAAAGAAAAGTTTTATGTTATTCCTTTGCAACCAATTCTACCTAACTTTACATTTTCTAAATGGGGATTGGATTTCATTGGACCTATCAATCCTTCATCTTATGTTGGTCATATTTTTTTCTTGACAACAACAAACTGGTTTACAAATTGGACTGAAGCAGTCCCTCTCAAACATGCACAAGATGAACATGTAATCTCCTTTTTAGAATCTAACATCTTTTCTCATTTTGGTATTTCAATCGAATTATTTCTGATAATGGGAAAACATTTATATCTAGAAAATTGACCCAAATTCTCAACAAACTTGGAGTGAAGCACTTCACTTCATCTGCATATTATCCAAATTGAAATGGGAAAGTTGAATCAACGAATAAGAATCTGGTCAAAATTATTAAAAAGATCGTAAATGATAAACCTTGCCAGTGGCATACTTTACGTACTTAAGCATTATGGGCTGACTGTACCATCAAAAAAACAAGTATTGTCCATATGCATTTTCAGTGATTATCATCGCATGAAGAAGAGTTGAACTCTATTAATATCCCTCAAAGAATTCATGATCTGCTAGCTTTAGAAGAAAAGACGAGATTTGCTCTTGAAAATATTAAAAAGAGACAACAATTTGTTAAGAAATATTTTGATAAAAGGGAAAAATCAACTACATTTGCAGTTGATGAAAAAGTTTTACTATGGGATTCCGCGCATGCTAATAAATGTAAGAATTCAAAGTTTCATAAGTTATGGCTTGGTCCTTATATATTTTACTATGTTGTTGGAAGCAAATCCTATTTACTAAAAGACACATATGAGTGATTGTTTTCTTACACAACTAATGGTTCGCATTTGAAACACTATGTTGAACCTAGCTGAATTGTTTTCATTGTTTCTTGTATATATTTTATCTTCAGTTTGTACACTTTTTCTTTAGTTTTGGTTTTTTGTCTTTTCTCTTCTTTGTTTTGATTTTGAGATTTTAGTCAAAAGTTGAATCAATCAAATTACATGTCTTCTCAATGGATTGAAAATTTTCCATTAATTTGTTTTGAAAAAATGGAGTACAAACAACATAGATGAATGAATTATACTTTGTCTACAATACTACCTATGTAGTTTTTGTTGAACCAATCAGATTATCTTTTTGATACTTGATGATCACAACTCTTCATGTCTTATTCTTTCCTAATCTACCCTCCATGAGTCTTTATTTAAGAGCATAGCATAATTTTTTTATGAAAATTCTATTGAACTATTTGAGAAGAAACAATCAGCAAAGTATAATTTCAAAAGAAAAACTATAAATTATGAGTTATAGTCTATTATAAATAGACTACCCTGTGGAGTCGCCAAATGTTGACTCGAAAATTTATCACCTATTAATCTAGCCTGCAAATTATTGGAAGGCCTATCTATACATTTATTTTAATAATAATAATAGGTGCAATCCCCTAGAAGAAAACATATGGGTCATTATTTCTGACATAACATTTCCCTCAACATGTTTTATCTTCATATAATTTATAATGTTTCATTATGGTATACTGATTTAGGTTTTATTGTTTGTACATGTCTAGATGGTGTCAAATTCTTGCTTACATTTGAATATGGAAAATGGCAATTTCGCAAGAGGCATCAGAGGGTGGTAACTTTGTATATTTCTTATTGGTATGGTGACATAAATTTTATACTCATCAAGCGAATTTGCATAAGGTTGGTTCTATTCCTATGATTACATGCATGGTGAAAATATTTTCAAAGCATAAGGGTTACAAATTTGAGTTTATATAACTTACATGGTTTGCTTTGAGTTTGGTATACACACATAGGTCATTTTTATATGGCAAATAAATACAAATTATGCATAGAAATTCAAAGCATGCAAAGTTTAGTTCTTCATACAAATCAAGGGTTGGCATAGTGATAATGTGATGTAAAATGGTATAAAATTTGGGTTTAACAAAGAACATGACATATGTTACATGGCATGGCATATCATATATAATTGAATATGCGAAAAATATATAAGCCATGTTTACTCATGTGGATATAGGAACCGATTTGATTGATGGTGATTAGAATGACATATATCTTGAGGTTTATATAGCGCATGGTATGACGTTATGTGAGATGAATATGATGTGACTTAGTTGTGATGAGGTTCACATGGCATGATTTTATGGTTATTTGTTTCATATGTTAAGTTTGCATGATCATATGGTATTGAACGTGAATGATTCGTCCATACATTTATTTCTATAGGACGTGGTCTTTAATGTTGAGTTATCTCACGCTTTACCACCTTTCAATGAACTAGGGTTATGCCATTTCAGTAGTTCGGTTTGTGGAACAGAGCTCTGTTTTTTCTGAAGAACGAAGTTGCCCAGTCATTATGCAATTGTCTCAGGTCTGGTACAAACTCATTATTGGAGACAGTAAGTACACCATCTCCTGAGCATATTTTGTAGGTAATTTTTTTGTAATGGTTAAGTTTTTTGCTCTAGTTGGATACTCTTGAGTATAAAAGTTCTCTCTTTCCCTATCTTTCATTTCATAGAAAATTATTTTAGAAAGATAATGAAACAATTGGTGGCTATTGGATGTAAAAGGTGGTCTAGTTTTTAGTTATTGTTGGTCACTATCCATTCTCTTATTTTCCATATTATGTTTGTCATTTCTATTTATGAAATTTTGTAATTGGTGGAAATTGGATATGAGTTGAGCCTATATTTGTCATTACATGCAAAGAGGAAAATATTTGAACCTAATATAGTTCTTTATTGTTAGTTATACAAGATCTGTAGTTTTGAAAGTAATGGGTGAGCCTCATTTTTGTGGTATGCACATGTAATAAAAGAGTTCGACCCTGAGAACATTTATCTTGAAATGGTAATGAAACTTGATGTGAGTTCAACATGCTATTTTTTTTATAGGTTTTTATTACCTGTGTGTTGTTTGGTTTCTTTTGTTTTGAATTGGTTCATTCTTCTTGACTCATGTCCCAAAATGGGTTCGAACCTGGTCTCATATTTTTTTAATGGAGATATTGGTTGAACCCTTTTTTTTCTATTCATACAAGCATATATTTGAACCCAAATTTGTTTGAATTAAAACCCATCCAAAATTTTGTTGGGAATATGTGACAATCCTCTCGTTGTTCAAAAGTTTAAAACATACCTATTGTTCAGTATTTGATTTTACCTACGTTGTCAATGCAATTTGAAACCCAATTCGTTTTTCTATGAGAAAAGTCAACTTTTGTTTGTTGTCTAAAGGTCTTTGTTTCAACTCTGATTAATAACTTGGATTATGAGCAAAGGGTTTTGATTGGTTGTTTCCTTAACTGGGGTTTTAAACTTGTTATATATCTTGATAATATTTGAGTTGGGATGTGTTCCATGAATCTTCCTTAGTGTAAAAGGTTTGGTTATGATGGTGCAAGTGAACTTATCATTCTCTGTTGACTTTACACTGGCTTGTTTTCACATAACCTCACTTTGTTATTGATCTACAATCATGATGGGATGGCATTGATGAATGTGAATGAGTTGAAGTATATTGTGATTATGATCGAGATCATTGACCAATTAAAATAAACAATTATGTGTTGGCATGGTAAAAGTGTTGGCTGAGTTTTTCAAGTTGTTACACAGACTTAACATTTTTCCCCATATATCTCACTTTTCATAAAGCTATTTCCCCTTTATCTCATTCATATAAAAATTTGTTTTTAAATTATTTTCCAAAGACTATGTAATTAAAGGACATGTGTTATGTTTGGCCTACAATTTGAATGATAAAGAATTTTTTTTTTGTGAATAACACGGTATATTATATAAAGGATATTTGTTCATCTTGTGAAATAATGATTTTTTGATTAAAGGTTTAAGATCGTCCCATCATGATTAATATTTGAGTATAGACAGTGAACATGAACTTTCATCTATTTTTGACAGTTTACCATTTTTCACAAATTACAATTCCTTGTATCGTCTTCTTATTCATGTGTGTGTGTGTGTGTGTGTGTGTGTGTGTGTGTGTGTGTGTGTGTGTGTGTGTGTGTGTGTGTTCCATTTCCATGCATTCCCTAGTTCATATGTTCAAAATAAAAGACAACTGATTATATACAAAGGTGTTTTAAAATAAGAATTTCAAGATTAGATTTTGGAAATATGAAATTAAAGTTGGGTGATTGCAGAGTTATGAATTTTCTTCCATTGTTTTTCAATTATCCATTCATATTTCCCTTTTATGCTTAATTAGTGTGCTACTCGGAGGCAATACTTAATCATGTTTAACAAATTGTAATTGATGTTTATTATGTTGGGTTTGTATATCGCTTTGAGTATTTTACACTAATTTGATAATGATGGCATATAGATGAGTTTTTCAGTCGTGGAAGTAACCGCAATGGAAACAAGGGAAACATAGGTCGGACAGAATTCCTAATGCTTTTGGGCAATAGGGAAGAAATAAAAGAATGATATTTTCAATTTACTTTGATGCAAACTCAGAAGAGTTCAATCAACTGGTGCAAACCGATTGTTTGAACCTTACTGGTCATCATGCTTTGCATCCACCTCAAGCACCTATTGATCCTCCTCTATAGCCTCACCCAAGCATAGTTGATTTTCCTGAGCCACCTACTAGGAAACCAACCAAGGATGGTTGGGATAACATTCCTGCAAATTATCCTTTCGACATAGTTCGATGGTTTGATATCATGTTTCCACCACCTCCTCCTATGCATATTATCCCTCATGTTACTTCTACAGCCTCCATGGCACATTCTATCCAAGTTCCCAGCAACTATAAAGAACTTCTCCTTGAACTCCAATTGGATAAAGGAAAATATCCTGCAATTTCCTTAAGCTTTGATTCATCTGAGGCCTCCTCTATACAATCAAGACCATGTCTAACCTGAAGATAATGAAAGGAAAATAAATTTTGATGACATGCACCCTAAAATGTCAAGACTGGAAGGAAATAAGTCTGTTGATACAGACTTACTTAAGCACAAGGTTTCTCTTTCAGAAGGAAGTAGACAAAGAGAGGCTACTTCAAAAAAAAAATATTATTTCTGATTTTATTTTTATTATTTGATGACACTTTCACTTTGACATTCGAGGCATATTTTTGGGACAACAAACATGATATTATTTTTGAAAAACTTTTTATATCATTCAATTATGATATTTTTGGAGATACAAGTTTTTGATGATGTGACATGGTCATATTGGTTGTTTTTTAGTATATTTTATGATTCTTATATATGCATGATCTTTGATTAAATTCTACAGTTACAAGGGAGATGTTGAAAATAAAAGGAATAATAGACATATGGGGATGCCACCTACTAATTATTATCTATTATTTACCCTTATTATAAAATAAAGTTTTCCTCTCCTAACTAAAGTTATTTAAATTTATAACAAAAGGGTAGTTGAACCACTTAAACTACTTTTGAAGACATATAATGAGGAGAGCAAGGATAAAAAACAAAAACATGAGAAAATAGAGAGAGATATTTCTGATAAGGTTTGTTCTTGCATCAAGTGAGAATAAGTATTCATTCTTTCATTTCTGAGTTTCTTTGAAGCTAAGTTATTTTGTTGATAGAAAGGTTATTCTAAAGGTGGATAAATAAAGGACTAGGAAGCATTGATTATTGACATGCTCCAAAGGTCATTCAGTCATCTTGATAGTTTGTTTAGTCTTGATTAGACGTTCTGAATTTAGTTTCATTGTTTATTAGTGTTAGTTTTGCAGAGTCAAGACTATGATGCACTTGTAGCTTGGATTGATCCAGTTCAATTTTCAGTCTTAGTCTTCTTCTTTGAGACACCAGTTACCTATGTATGAGTTGAATTACATCTTAGACTTCTAAGTCTAATTCTGATCCAAACTCTTGCAGGGGTTTGTAAAGAGAAACTTGGTCGTAACTCAGAATGATATCAATAAAATAATTTGCTAATCTCTTCTCCTTTTTTAGACGACTTGTGCACTGAATTTTCATATTTATGTTATCTTGCATTTCTTACTATTTTCATTTGCAAGTACTTTTTTTATTTTTAAATTTATTTAACACAAAGCATACATATTTTATAATAGCATCAGATCCAAGAACTTATTTCTTGAGGTCTAATTGAGATTCTTGACATGATATAAGCCCAGGGTGATAATCTCTCGTATCTCACCTAGACTAGTGAGATTCAAAAATGCTTGAATATAGATTTAACCATTCCTCCCATCAACAGTAGGGATTATAGAACCATAATTCGGTGCTCTTGACCTCTTTGTTGTGGAGTTACAAATGTAGTAGTTTTTTCCCTTCAATGACTTGCAAATCAATTATGGGAGGATAGTGGACATGCCCATGACTAGTTTCTAGAACATCTAATTTTCCAACAAGAGGTTGCACCACGGAAAATTATTCACCAGAAGGTTATGCAATAGTTTTCCCTCTAATTTCATCCATTGTATAATCAACTCCAAGAAAATTTGTCATAATTTGGCCATCCACGACAATGTTTCTTGATGAAATAGTCATTGGAGGTTCACTAGAATTTTGAATTGTATTGGCCTCCATTTAAATCCTACGTTTTTCTTGTACTTATGGAGGAGACACAACAATGGCATCTATTGCAGTATAATTTGGATTTCCTCTACTGAAATCTTGCGTTTTATCATACCTAACCTTGCGTCTTCTTTTTCTTCAATCACTTTTTCAATGGGTTTCTCTTTCCTCGAAGACTTTCTACCTAGACTACATAGGTTCCCCTTGTTTAAAGAGAATGATTGCCTTCCAAGTACAACAAAAGACAAAAAATGGCTTTCAAAATTCTCTTCCAATTATACAACAAGACAAGAAATGCCTTCCAAGTACACCACAATACCAAAAGTGTCTTCCAAAACTTGCCTTCCAATTATACAACAAGACACGAAAAGCCTTCCAAGTACACCAAAAGGTCAAAAAGTGTCTTCCAAAACTTGTCTTCCAATTATGCAACAAGATAATAAATTCCTTCCAATTATACAACAAGATAAGAAATTCCTTCCAAGTACACCAAAATACCAAAGGTTCCTTCCAATTATACAACAATATATAATTTGTCTTCCAAATACACAACAAGACACAATTTTACTCTCCACTAAACATTGTCATCCAATTACACAAATTTTCATACCAATTACACAACAAGACAAAAGTTTGCTTTCCAATGACACTAAAAAACAAAAACAAAAATGTTGTTGTTGTTTCTACGTGCATATGTCGAGACGGTGTTTCAGTTTTAGGA
>JASDQU010245043.1:102023-115296 GCA_032191745.1 Picea mariana
CAAAAGATTTAAGCAAGCATTACATAAAACCAACAATCAAATTAAGACACATGAGACTGATACTTTTCTATAAAAACAACAATAGATTGAACAGCACATTACTATTCTCGCATGAGACTGATACTTTTCTATATCAACTCAGTTTAATGTTCTACTCCCTAACAAGTATATTGAATTATATTAGAACTCAAGAAATACAACAGCAACTGTAAAAGAGCGCCACCACAACCTTAGTCACACATTTGTAGCTGGAAAATACCATTTTTCCATCCCAAATCCAAGACAGTCTTAACAATTCTTCAATCCAATATACTCTCATCCAAGCTCATCCCTTCAATCCAATAAATTCTCATCCAAGCTCATCCCTTCCATGGATGAACGGAGGCACAATGAACAAACTCGTCAGAGATTCTGAATCAGAAACCTGCAACAGATACATTAATAGAATAAGGTCCTGAGAAAACAGAAGATAAATAATTACAGTAAGGTTCATATATATATATATATATATATAAAACAGTAGTTACCATGGGACTAAGAAAATACTGATCCAGAGACATGAGCTAGAAATGGGGGATTGCATATCCATTAACGGTGAAGCGCTGTTGCAGTACTCTGGATAAGCAAGAGTTGCTGTGAGAAACTCACAAAACAGTGGGACCATCAATTCAAATGCAAGCAACCTCATCCTTATTAATGGAGAACTAAAACTAATGATAGCAAGAATAACTCAACAAGGCATGCAACAGTGTTGGCAGAATGTGAGAGAAGGGTATATTGAAGAGGTGATATATACTGCTGAATACATGAGGGTCTGATATCTGCTTCTGTAGTGCTGCATGCATGTTATTAATGTGGACGATATGTGCAGGGCTGGTACATAATTGCAGATTGTGTGAACTAACGGCCTGCTGCACCACCACTACGTCAGCCAACGAAGGAATGAATGGAAGGATGATTTAGTTTTATCAAGTGACCTGAAACTAACCATTAAATCATTTATGTTCGGTGGCCTTTTATGATGCAATCCACCTCATCCATGACATTTGCATGTATCACTGGAAGTGCAGCGACATGTTTTGAAATGGAGTAAGTTTTTTTAGAATTAAGTTAATAATTTTTTTAAAGATATTATTGGAAGCTCTAATTTTATTTTTCAATCTTGTTTTAAATTTGTGTTTGTGTTTTTTAGGTAAGTAAACAGGTTAATAGCTTAAGATTCACAGTTGTCAGAGTGAAAGTCTGATCTCTTTAGAGTGTAAGACTCAAAAGTATTTGGTAAAAGTGAAAATCTAGTTCTTTATAAATAAAAATGAATTTTTATTAAATAACTTTAATAAGTAAATTTACATTTACTAATAATAACAATCAGTTATAACTATTTTATTATATAACAGAATTTTATTTTAAAATCTAAATTATTAAAAAAATTATTTAGAAAATGGTTTTGGCTAAACTTTCTATCTTTTGGGTTTTTTGGTTGGAATAGGGAGATGTAAATCTAGACAAAATAGCTATTTTCTGTTATTTAAATTTCATTTCTGAATGCATATATAGATTCAGCTTGAACTTAACTACTCAAATCTGCAGATCCAATCATTCCTCACCAAATTTTCAACAAAATAAAAAAAAAAAATTGAAAAAAAACAACCAACTAAAATTAATTTAACTTATCAACTTATCTCCCACCCTTAAAATTGAAAACTCTTCAGTAAAGTTGTAAAGCTTTTCCATGTTCGAAATAATAATTAGTAGACTTAAATTCACCAATAACAATCAATAATGAATATCCCACTATATAAGAGAATTTTGTTTTAAAATCTTAAAAAATTAATTTAACTTATCCACTTATCTCCTCTCTCTTCAAATTGAAATCTCTCATTAAGGTTGTAAGGCTTTTCAATGTTTGAAGTCGTGAAGTCGTTAAGGTGGACGTTGGAAGGCAGGTTTTACACATATCTCAAGGTTGTCGAGTTTTATTTTCGATTCAATCTAACGTCTTTGAAGGTTCTCAAACTTGAGATTTCATTATTTTTAATTTAATTTAGTACTTTTCACAATTGTATATTTATATTTATATTTCAGTTATATGTTTTCTTATGTTTTGGAGCTATATGTTTTCTTATGTTTTGGAGGAGCTGTGTAACTTTAAGATGTATGTTATGATTATAAGTTATTGTAATGTATATTTTAATTTTATTGTTTGTTTTATGGTATTATCACAAATTATATATTGTCAAGAAGAGTAAATTGGATGGTTGAGAGGAATTGTTTGTATAAGCTAGGTTTGGATTCAAATCTTTTTTTGATGACATTTTTTCTTTGTTAGTCTATATGATTGTAAGTTTGTCATATCTTGATTCTCCAATATAAACCACAATAAAAAATAATTATATAAAAAAAAAAATTCTAAATTACATTTTTTCATAATGATCAGTTTTTTTAATAGTTTAAAGTACAAAACTCATATATGGGTTCGAAGAGATAAAAGTGTCTTTCGAGTTGAGGGTTGTTGCAATAAGGTTGTATGGGAACGTTATTGTCAAGTTTAAAAACACTGAGGGTTGGTCGAAAGAGATTAACTGCAATATTGGAGTCAAGCAAGGTTCTCCCTTGTCCCCTACCCTTTTTGGCATATACATTGACAAATTAGAAGATTGTTTGGAAGAAACAAGTTGTGTCGACCCTACTCTCACTGGTATAGTCATCAATATTCTTCTTTATGCCGATGATATCGTTCTTATGGCGAGGACTCCCTACAATCTTGAAAACTAACTAAGAATCCTCAAGGATTTTTGCTCCAATATGGGTATGAGTGTTAATACTGACAAGAATAAGGTCATGATCATTAAATCCAATAAGATCACTTATGATACCTTCATATATGACAACAACAACTTGGAGGAAGTAACTTCATACAAATATCTTGGAATCGATATTCACCACAAGCTCAAGTGGAATTATAGCATTGAGAAAAGAAATATTGGGGGATGGAAAGTTTATTATGGACTTGAAAACAATTGTAAATCAATGAATCTTTGGATATGGGATAAGAAGAAAATTCTCTTTCAGACTCTTGTTATGCTTGTTATTTTTTATGGATGTGAAGTCTGGGGATGTAGTATCTCTCGTGAATCCTGGAGAAAGATAGAGTAAATACAAAAGAATTTTATAACCTGTAATCTCAAAATTAAAGGAAATACACCCTATCCCATCCTCCTCTTAGAGGCAAGTCTTTCCTCCATTGAGAGCACGACTGTTACTAGATACCTAATGTACAAGAACAAGTTAAACAACATGGAAGACAAGAGGCTTCCTAAAATTGCTTCAAAATCCAGTGGTAACCACCATCAACTCAAGTGAGGATGGCATAAAGATGCCCAGTCTTGGCTAAACTATTGGGGAATCATGGAAGACACCATTTTGCAAAATAAGGATACTATTAAAAATATCATCAATTCAAAATTTAAGGAGAAAATGTGGTGTGATAAAGAGTTAGACGGAAAAAAAAAAATTAAGGTATTATAAGGATGTAATCAACCCTAATCTATAAGATCAAAATTATCTCTTTGTTTTGACAAGTGTAAAGAAAAAAATAAGCATTGCTAAGATAAGAACAAATTCCCACGAGCTCCATAGTGAAACTAGGCGTTGGTCAGTTCCTAAAATGCCCTAGAATGAAAAAGTGTGTCACATTTGTGACACTAAGAAGGTTGAAGATGAAAAGCACTTTCTCTTAGATTTTTCATCCTATACCTAGATTAAATCTCAATTTCAAAATATTTGTCACACTACCAACTTTTCTAACCTTTTAACTCAACAAAATTATGGTGATCCTAGAAAACTTATCTTAATGTTTTTCGAGCATAAAAACAAAATTCTAAAGAAATGCAAGTAATCCCTTGCCCTCTTAAGGTCCAATAGACATCATCTTCATCATCATCATCACCACCAACAAATATTGAATCGTGCATAATGAAGATTGAATTCTACATTTTATTAAAATTTGGATATAAATAATTTGTTTTAATTTACATGATACTTACATCGTTTTTAAATTTTCTTTTATATTTTTAAAATTGAATTCTACTCAATTATATCGTTTTTAAAATTAAATTACATATTTTATATTTTTAAAATTGAATTCTACTCCATGATAATTTTTAAAATTAAATTACACAATGAGAATTTTGGGCAATTTGATTACTTATGTTTATTCTCTAAACTATATATTCAAGTTTCTAGTATGTCATGTGCAATTTAATTACTTATATTTATACCGTAAATAGTATAGTCAACTTGTTCATATATCATGTGATCTCCATAAGTTTCTAGTATGTCATGTGCAATTTAATTACTTATATTTATACCGTAAATAGTATAGTCAACTTGTTCATATATCATGTGATCTCCATTTTCCATGTAGGTAAATAAATATAACCATAATATAGTTGTGTGGTTATAATAACACATATTTTATTTTTTTTATTTTAATAAAAGTAGTGTATACACTGTTTCAATATAAAAGAATGTCATAAATGAAGCTTTTATGGGCAAGTCTCAAGGTCAAATAAGGGGATTGGACCCAATCAAAACATTCACTCATAAAGAGTTTAAGTTATATTGTTTATGAAGATAACAATAGAATGTCATAAATGAAGCTTTTATTGGCAAGTCTCAAGATCAAATAAGGGGGTTGGTTTCAATCAAAACATCCACTCATATAAAGACATCCACTCATAAAGAGTTTAACTTATATTGTCCATGAAGATAACAATATAAAGAAATATGTGATATTCTCATGAGGAAATAACCACTCGACATTAACCACACCAAATGTAGGAGAAATGTAGGAGTAGGTTGATCATGATCATTTGGGGAAAGGATTCAATCCTTAATAGGAGGTTCAACATTAATAAGTTAAACTAAATTATACCCATTGGCATGAGGTTTTGGTGAATTGAGCACCTTTAAAATAGTGAGGGCCACCATGAGTAAATGATTGTCGTTTCGAGGTGGGTTAGAGATCTAGTGCATGTTGTGTTCACACCTTTCACAAACATCTTTCCTTGCTTGGTGTTTGGATCTGTTATGAAAAAAACTTTGGTGGGACCTAACTGATCTAGGCCACTTTGGTAAGCTAGTGGGGCCACATGGAACCGACTCATGGTGCATGGAGCTCTCTGCCAATACTCCAATAGTTGTTGCAAGTGTTCCATTTAAATCCTAACATTCAAATTTTGTATCGTGATCTACATTAAGACATTGGTACATATCAGCATGCCACCCAAGGAAAATTTTAGTGGCTAAATTTTTCCATTTGACTAATTTTCCATTTTGTTTACAAAAATGATTCGCCAATCTCCATTTTTTCTAAAATCACTTTGTCCAATTTCTAAAGGATAAAATTATTTTATTTTAAATCACCAAATTTTCTAGAAACTATATAAATCCTCAGAAATTTCAATATTTTTACAAAAATATCACAAAACATTTATAGTTGGAATTTTAAGAATCAATAAGTTTAGCTAAGGTTTCTACATTTTAATATATGTATGGATCCTTAAAATTTTCACGAGTGCCATCAATATAAGAAAATGTATGCAATGAGACATTTGCATTGAATAATGCATCATTTATCTTCTTCCAAATCCAAAAGAGGCTATATGCTCTAAGAAGTATCCAAGCATATCGGAATTCAATGGCCCAAGGCACTCTATCACCAAACAAGGTAACTCGCCATGAGAAGGAGGCTGCCAAATATTGTTGGTAGAGGACCTTTGCCTAAGCCCGCATGACCTTAGCTAGAGAGTGGAACCAGAAGAGGCACTTCAACATTTTGACTCTCCCACACTATGTGCATCATGGGTTAGATATGCCTAAGTGAGTGAACCTCTTTCTACACGGATTTATACCACTGTTATACATTAGGTAAAAAATGATTTTTTAGGTTCCAACATTGGTTTCCAAATACTTAACCAAGTTTTATGTTTGGACTTCAGCCTCAAGAGTTTATTCATCCTTGTTTGAAGTAGGGGCTTGGAATGATATTCGTTTGCAAAACATGGCTAGATTGCACTTGGTAAAAGTTGTGGCATTTCCGCAATGCCAATATCACCACTATATTTGAGGCATAGGGTGACTAAGATTTAACAAAATATTCTTAGGAATGAGTCCTTGAATGTGGTTCATAAAAAAATTATCACCATTGGTATCACAAATTTCCTATTAACCTTGTCCTAAGGGATCCAAGATCGAGAGGGTTCATCCAAGAAAACATTAGACGAACAAATGCCACTCTTGTAGACCCTTAAGGTTGAGAACCAAGAAGACTTGTCCAATAGCCACCCCTCACAAATAAATAAAGAGGACCAGTAAAGATATTGATCATTAAAGGACAAGTCATATAGAAGAGATGCATCCTTCTAGGAAAGGAGAGGATTTATGGCTTCCCAATCCTTACATATGATTTTAACAACAAAGGTACTATAAATTTAGACATGAGGAGTAAGAAGAAGGATTTGAAGAGATATCCCTTTCCAAGTAGTATTCCTTGTTGAATTTGATGCCTTTGAAGAACCTTCTAGGCTTACTTTGCTTCCATAGCTTGAACAACCCATTTTGCAAACAATGTTTGGGCTTGGATCCTTGTATGAAAAAATCCAAGGAAATAAAAATTTCTTGGGTTGTAGAAAAACTCCCAAATGATGCAATGAAACCCTTTAAATTTGTCACATTTTTCCAATAGAAAATTCAGCATACCCCTATGTGCTATGTTGAGGATATGGGTTACTTTGTGAAACCACCAAATTCACACCAACTTCTTACTCTAATACCACAATGTAATGTACACAATTGCATAATAATTAAGATATAAATATCATTCTTACATATAATTTATGGACAATAACAGTTTTTCACCAGAAATACATTGCCCATAAATAATTATTCTACAACCCATGAGCACATTCATTTATCTCAACGCATAAAACAATTTTTTGCTTATACATTGTGTTGGGTATAAATTACAACAAGGGTGTACAATTTACATTAATATAATGTTTATGTACTATATCCATACAAGAATGAAAATACAATATGAAAACCATATCCAAAATATCCTTCATAAAGCTTCAAACCCTAGTGTCAGTCGAATTATATGAAAATAATTTGGTTACATTTTATAATCAATCTGAGTTGGTAAACTTGTGAAGTGCTAGGAATAATATATGCAGAAGCTAACCTTGAAGTGTCTTACACACCATTTTCTAATGAACTATGAAGAAAAACTCTCATAATTGGTTTCTCATCTAATAGTGAGTATTCTAAGGCAAAATTGTTGGTTGGATATAGATCCTTATATTCAATAGTACTCCATTGGATTCACTTTGTGAGTTATATTGGCAACCTTCAATTGAAACTATAAACAACAGAATTGAGAAACTAATGCATGCAAGAAAGATGTCTATCATGAGCAATTTCCAAACCAGTGAAGAATTGGTGACCATTAATTGCATCAAACAAAGGCTCTGACAATTTCCTTGTTCATAGAATCGTCATTCAAACTAAAATACAAGGAAGAGTGAAATTATTTTTCCAACAATCATTAGTTTGATCCCCACAACAGAAATAAAACTGCATTAATTGAATAAAATCACACAACAAAGATAAATTGTTGGACAACATATACCATAGGGAGGGGCCCTATCTCCTTTGGCATACACTACCAAGAAAGACTACAGTGGAGATATATTGGTATGAAACAAGTTATTTATTCCATAACTCTCCCCCCAATTACATTTTTCCTCCTTACATTTATACATATAACTTAAATCTCATAGAAGGAAAATGGTTACAACAAAATGAGACCAAATCCCAAATACACGGATCTACAACCAACACAAACTTGATTAAGGAAATTAAGGTTAACTAATGGATGTTGGACCTGTTTAGATAATATAGAATCACAACAACATGGTCTTTTCCAAAACTATATTCTCAAATTTTTCCATTAGAGGTGTAACCACCCGAATAGGGAGGCGCTACAAGAATTTAGGGTTCTACAAGATTTCTTGGAAAATCCTTCTTAAAGATCCACCCATATCTCCCAAATTGTTTCTTATTTTGGAAATTTACCCAAGATCTACTCAATTTGGGGCATTCTGCACAAAACCAATGCCTTCAATTTTCCCAAATAATCTTCATTTGTTTGTAAATGTCGTAGTAAAATTGCTTCTAGAAACAAGATGCTCCAGGATTCGAAAGATGCATGTTCGAGTAGTCACATAACTTGCAATATTGGTAGTAAACTGTTGAAATTTTGCAAGTAAGTTAGGAAACCATATATTCTATTATAAATAAACATCAAAACATGGGGAATAAACAATAATTTAATGATTAATTGTCTTATGAAGCTCAGATGAAGTGAAGGTTTATAAAATAAGCAAATGTGTAAATACAAGTGACAAATAGGTGAAGATGAAGGATAAGTCAAGTGAAAAGTTGACCAAATGGTCTTGAAAACATATCAATTTTGAGACTCGACATCTCCCCCACACTCAATTCATTGTATGTCCTCATGCAAAAAATCTTATGAATGAATGTTGCATACTTGGAATGTCTAGTCCCTTAGTCTGTACTCTTTACTAGGTCAGAGGGCCTTGAAATTTTCTTGTTCTAATATCATTTACACAATATTAGGGTGAAATACCTTGAATGTAGAAGTTTTGTTTTCCCTTGTGTCTATTTTATGTTTTAGACAATGCCAATGTAAAGGAAAAATGAGGAAAGCGAAAAAACGGAAAAAGGAATTGGGTGTTCTTCGGTTGAATCCTTGTAGTTATTCAAATTGTGTAAGGCATGTGTGATATGGATAAGAAGTATAGGGACTGATTTTTTTATGGGAGAGATTCAACAGTCAATGATATAAATCCCCAAGTTAGATGTGTACTTAGAAATAGAAATTGTAAGTACCTAATTACATTTTTTATTTTACCTTTGTTCTGGCTTGGTTTCTTTTGATGTGATGTAGGTATGTTGATCTTAATGAAGAGGGGTGAATCTGGTTTCATAAGGAAGATAAATTTGTTGGATACCAACTGGAAGAGCTCATGATGTAAGGCTGGAAATTTCCTGCAATTGGCAGCCATTTTTCTAGTAAGCTTAGCACAAATATTCCCCCCAAAAACTGAGACAAAATGAGATGAAGAAGAAGGAAGTAGAAAGAAATTTGTTGCAACAATGAATTATTAATTTATATACTTCCTCCATATATTATAACCATGCTCATCCATTCCATCATTCTCGTCATCTGATTCATGTACTTGCAGGTAAAAAAGCATAAAAATAATTACAACAGACGTGTGAGGGGATAGATCGCAATTTTGATCTACAGATCAAAGTCATTGTGAGGTTTGGAGTAGAGTGCATATCTCTTTATGAATGTGGTGATATGAACTATAGAGATAAAAAAATTATTGATGCAGGAGCATCACTCCACCTCAACACGCGCCAACTGGTTAGCACATTGGTGTGCATTCAAGGAAAGGAGAGGTGTCGTCCTCTCATTTTGCCTTCAAAATCTAAATCATGATTAAGGCAATTAATGTTGTCATGATGGAAGAGCCAAGTTGTGCCTTTGCACATGTTGTATATGAGGTCGTCATTAAGTGGTTGACGGTAGGAGGGATCTGCATCCGATTCGGATCAAATTTCCACTCATTGTAATCTACCTCATTAGTCAGGCGTTTTGAATGGTGATTAGACACCACTAGCTTAGTTTGGAGGGAAGCTCGTCGAGCCCCTCTTGTATAAATATTTGTATTGTTTCCCGGAAAAAGGGGTTGGTAGATTGTAGAGAGGTTGTTGGAGGTTGATGAGAGCCAAGACTCAGTTGCAGTCCGGACTCATAGATTGTAAATTGGCATTCCATCATTAATAGAGAAAGAACAGATTTAACTATTTGTCATTTTCCTGTGTAATGGATGTTTATTTGTGGATGTCATTCATGTGTGTTTATACTGTAGATGTATGTTATAATTCTTCTGCAGGGATAGAGTTAGAATCCTCTAACTGTGAGTTGGTTGAATTAGTTTTGGGTTCTTTAGGATGAGTGCAAGAAGTGCGCGACAAAGAGTTGAAACTCGGTAATTCGACGCAAGGAGTGCGTGTCTGAACTCTTTCGAGTCAAAGAAGAACGTGCCAGGAGGGCACACTAGAATAATTCACAGACTCAAGGGAGAATTTCAAGATTGTTGAATACCTTGGAAGAAAGTCTGTGTAGGATTAAGTGTAGCACAGAGTTACCGAATACTTTGTAAGACTCTACCAGGAGGGCATTGAGCAAGTGCGAGAATGCACAGGATCAACACATTCTAGAGTGTTGGAGACATTGAGATAACCCCAGAGTTGTTGAACACTCTGAGGAAGGAAGGCTTTGCAAATGTGCATTGAGCAGGGAAAAGGATTTTCCTTAGTAGACCTGAAAGAACTCAAGAACAAGTCATCTGAAGGCTTAAATCGAGTGCAAGGAGTGCACCAAAGACAAAGTGAGTTCATCTCACAAACTCGGGAGGAAGAGCATCGATTTTCTATGAGAGCACCAAACAGTACACATAAGGATGCAGAAGAGCGAGAACCTTCAAGGTTAAACCTAGCAAAATCTCAGGAGAACTAGCGTTGTCGTTCGCAGAAATCTGCAAGGAGTGCAAAAGGGTCAAGAATAGTCTAAGTCTCGGGTAGAAAAGTGTTAAGTGTGCATAGGGAGTGAGGACTCACCGAAGTCCTGAAGGAAAGAGAAATCATCCATCGTTGGGAGGAGACAAATGGCGAAAGAACAGGAGATCTGGGAGTTGGAACTCTGTAAGTCTTGTAGAGAGCAAGGAGTGATCTTCACGAAGTCGCGAAGGGAGGAGTAAACCCAGGTCATTAGATATGGAAGGGACATGTGGAAGAGATCCGCACATTTCGAAGGAGTAGCGCTCCGGAATAAAGGAGGAGAATAGAGAAGTGAGACTCCCGAAGTCTAGAGTCTGAATAGATCACAGTCATTGATCTAGAGGAGGGACGAGGACCATCGATCCTCACATCATTTGAGTTTGCCAATTCTGAGTTCGGGGACACAAGAGTTGGTTGTTGTGGATAGGTTGAAGTCCCAAAACTGAAGCGCATTTTATGGATAGCCCCGGGATATATCCTGAGGTCATATGATAGAAAGGGCCTAGCACAGAGAGCTATCGTCACGTCAACTTTCTTCAAAGGGCCAAGAAGAGAGTCGCGGGGGGGGGTTAATAGAACCCACACTTTGGAGAAAGAGGGACTTGTGATAAATTTTATTTGGGTTCCAACAGGGGACCGAAGAGTCAATTCGACTTAGGTGTTTGAATGATCCTAGACCAGGAGGTCATGCAGCCCCAGCCCCAAGGAGAGAAGAGGGGGGGAGGGGTCCTACCGTCAATTATCACCATAGATGACATTGATCTTTACAACCTATTGTATTGATTTTAGTGTTGATCTACACGTATTTTGAGCTTTGTAGCAATCACAAACTTCACGTCACCTGTGTGAATCATAAGGTCAATATTCAATTAAATGATTGAATGTATTTTACCCCTACTTAGAGTGTTTTAGTCCTATTTGAATTGCAAGTAAGAAACAAATCCCTCAAATACATAAATCGTTCCAACCAACGTGCCCTGGAGTTTGATTGTCTTGGACACAAATGGTTGTTCTTTGTTGACTTGCTAAAAAACGTGGATTTGATCATTTGACTAATATCTATGCTCCATAGATGGGTTGTTGAGTCGGTTTGAGGGGTGTGTTACCATATTGATTCCATTCCCGAAAAAACCCATGTTTTAGATCTCCCTCAAATTGCCCATGGCCATCTGAACCATGGAGTGACTACAAGAATTATGAGTGTGCACTGCTCCTCGAAATTTCTAGCTACAAGAATTCTAGATGTGAACAATTTCAGGAAATCATCTCTTTCCATTATGGTGGCTACCAAATCCTTGCCCCATTTTTCTTTGCAAGAGGTGTATTGAGAGTGTTGCTATATTGTTACTGAATATTCATCTTTTGCATTCTTCTCTAACCATCAAAATGCTCCTGCAACTACATAATTTATGAAAATGATCAATTTCTATAGGAAATCCCATAGCTACCATATTTCTATTGATGCCATAAACTCGTATCATTTGCAGGGATACTACATGCTGGAGAATTTTCAAGAGATCTGGAAAATGACACATGTTTGATCTGCTAAAGATGACTTTGTTGAAATGGAATGGTAGTCTTGGTTACTAGAGTTTCATGAATTGTTGTAGGAAAATCATAAAGATCAAGTAGGAACCCACCTATACCCCTTAAAATCACAAGGTTTCCATGCTAAATTTGATGTGTAGGGACTAATTGTTCAATGTTGATCATGTTTAAAAGGGGATGACGACTATACTCTTGAATTTTGTTGTTGTACCACTTTTGTTTGAAAAATAGCTTGACATTTTGTTGCATGAACAAAGAAATATGATACAGGAATAGAGAGATCTGCTAGAGGACTTCTCCTTTTGGAATAATTTTCTCTGCACTGAGAGAAGGAGATCTATGTTGCTACCAGAATTGATTATTTAAGAATGACCCCTTCTTATTATTTTTATTAATTTATTTCTACACTACCCTACCCTACTTGAAAAAGGAAACCTTTTCTCAAGTGTAGGAGCATCTCCAATGAATCCATGTGCACAGCAAGATTACAAATGTACTCATATCGAAATATGAAAAATATACCTCAATGACTGCCCAGATATGAGAAACCAATTTGTTTGATTGATATGGTTTCAAGTGTTGAAGGATGAAGGAATATCAAGGAATGATGGAAATATGGAACCACTCTTCAATGTAGTCATTATTCCATTGGTTCTATTGTTTATTAGCATTAGTTTGGATGTCCTCCCTTGTCATGCCATGCGGATCTTCTGATAATTGTTGATCAGTCTACGTGTAGTGGCCAAATTAATTTAACATCAATTAATTCTACAAACAAAACAGTAACTGCTACTTGATTTCAGAAAATTCAATAATTCATTTTAATTTAGCACATACGCATGTTAAATTTATCAACGAATATTAATTTTATAACAGAATAAAACAAATACATAATTTTAAAATACCTTGGTCTGATGTTAATTTCTCCATCGATCTAGTTGTTCGTTGTTGAACTGGATCAAACACTGCCCAAACCTTGTTCCACCCTACCAACTAGGATAGCTTCCTA
>JASDQU010245043.1:115316-127125 GCA_032191745.1 Picea mariana
GACAATTTCCTTGTTCATAGAATCGTCATTCAAACTGAAATACAAGGAAGAGTGAAATTATTTTTCCAACAATCATGATTTTGATCCCCACAACAGAAATAAAACTACATTAATTGAATTAAATCACACAATGAAGATAAATTGTTGGACAACATATACCATAGGGAGGGCCCCTATCTCCTTTGGCATACACTACCAAGAAAGACTACAGTGGAGAGATATTGGTATGAAACAAGTTATTTATTCCATAACTCTCCCCCCAATTACATTTTTCCTCCTTACATTTATACATATAACTTACATCTCATAAAAGGAAAATGGTTACAACAAAATGAAACCAGATCCCAAATACATGGATCGACAACCAACACAAACTTGATTAAGGAAATTAAGGTTAACTAATGGATGTTGGATATGTTTAGATAATATAGAATCACAACAACATGATCTTTTCCAAAACCATATTTTCAAATTCTTCCACAAGAGATGTAACCACCCAAATATTGAGGCGCTACAAGAATTTAGGGGCTACAGGATTTCTTGGAAAATCCTTCTTAAAGATCCACCCATATCTCCCAAACTGTTTATTATTTTGGAAATTTACCCAAGATCTACTCAATTTGGGGCATTCTGCACAAAACCAATGCCTTCGATTTTCCCAAATAATCTTCATTTGTTTGTAAATGTTGTAGTAAAATTGCTTCTAGAAACAAGATGCTACAAGATTCGAAAGATGCATGTTCGAGTAGTCACATAACTTGCAATACCGGTAGTAAACTGTTGAAATTTTGCAAGTAAGTTAGGAAACTGCATATTCTATTATAAATAAACATCAAAACATGGGGAATAAACAATAATTTAATGATTAATTATCTTATGAAGCTCAGATGTAGTGAAGGGTTATAAAATAGGCAAATGTGTAAATATAAGTGACAAATAGGTGAAGATGAAGGATAAGTCAAGTGAAAAGTTGACCAAATGGTCTTGAAAACATATCAATTTTGAGACTCAACATCTCCCCCACACTCAAGTCATTGTATGTCCTCTTGCAAAAAAACTTGTGAATGAATGTTGCATACTTGGAATGTCTGGTCCTTTAGTCTACACTCTTGACTAGGTCAGAGGGCCTTGAAATTTTCTTGTTCTAATATCATTTACACAATATTAGGGTCAAATACCTTGAATGCAGAACTTTTGTTTTCCCTTGTGTCTATTTTATGTTTTAGACAATGCCAATGTAAAGGAAAAATGAGGAAAGCGACAAAATGGAAAAAGGAATTGGGTGTTCTTCAATTGAATCCTTGTAGTTATTCAAATTGTGTAAGGCATGTGTGATATGGATAAGAAGTATAGGGACTGAAATTTTTATGGGAGAGATTCAACAGTCAATGATATAAATCCCCAAGTTAGATGTGTACCTAGAAATAGAAATTGTAAGTACCTAATTACTTTTTTTATTTTACCTTTGTTCTGGCTTGGTTTCTTTTGATGTGATGTAGGTATGTTGATTCTAATGAAGAGGGATGAATCTGGTTGCATAAGGAAGAGAAATTTGTTGGATACCAACCGGAAGAGCTCATGATGTAAGGCTGGAAATTTCCTACAGTTGGCAGCCATTTTTCTAGTAAGCTTAGCGCAAAAACTGAGACAAAATGAGATGAAGAAGAAGGAAGTAGAAAGAAATTTGTTGCAACAATGAATTATTAATTTATATACTTCCTCCATATATTATAACCATGCTCATCCATTCCATCATTCTCTCCATCTGATTAGTGTACTTGCAGGTAAAAAAGCATAAAAATAATTACAACAGATGTGTGAGGGGATAGATCGCAATTTTGATCTATAGATCAAAGTCATTGTGAGGTTTGGAGTAGAGTGCATATCTCTTTATGAATGTGGTGATATGAACTATAGATCTAAAAACATTATTGATGTAGGAGCATCGCTCCACCTCAACACACGCCAGCTGGTTAGCACGTTGGTGTGCATTCAAGGAAAGGAGAGGTGTTGTCCTCTCATTTTGCCTTCAAAATCTAAATCGTGATTAAGGCAATTAATGTTGTTAAGATGGAAGAGCCAAGTTGTGCCTTTGCACAAGTTGTATATGAGGTCGTCATTAAGTGGTTGATAGTAGGAGGGATCTGCATCCGATTCGGATCAAATTTCCACTCGTTATAATCTGCCTCATTAGTCAGGCTTTTTGAATGGTGATTAGACACCACTAGCTTAGTTTGGAGGGAAGCTCGTCGAGCCCCTCTCGTATAAATATTTGTATTGTTTCCAGAAAGAAGGGGTTGGTAGATTGTAGAGAGGTTGTTGGAGGTTGATGAGATCCGAGACTCAGTTGCAGTCTAGACTCATAAATTGTAAATTGGCATTCCATCATTAATAGAGAAAGAACAGATTTCACTGTTTTTCATTTTCCTGTGTAATGGATGTTTATTTGTGGATGTCATTCATGTGTGTTTATACTGGAGATGTATGTTATAATTCTTCTACAGGGATAGAGTTAGAATCCTCTAACTGTGAGCTGGTTGAATTAGTTCTAGGTTCTTTAGGATGAGTGCAAGAAGTGCGTGACAAAGAGTTGAAACTTGGTAAGTCGACGGAAGGAGTGTATGTCTGAACTCTTTCGAGTCAGAGAAGAATGTGCCAGGAGGGCACACCATAATAATTCACAGACTCAAGGAATAATTTCAAGGTTGTTGAATACCTTGGAAGAAAGTCTATGTAGGATTAAGCGTAGCACAGATTTACCGAATACTTTGTAAGACTCTGCCAGGAGGGCATTGAGAAAGTGCAAGAGTGCACATGATCAACACATTCTAGAGTGTTGGAGACATTGAGATAACCCCAGAGTTGTTGAACACTCTGAGGAAGGAAGGCTTTGCAAGTGTGCATTGAGCGGGGCAAAGGATTTGCCTTAGTAGACCTGAAAGAACTCAAGAACAATTCATTTGAAGGCTTGAATCGAGTGCAAGGAGTGTGCCAAAGACAAAGTGAGTTCATCTCACAAACTCGGGAGGAAGAGCATCGATTTTCTAGGAGAGCACCAAACATTCCACATAAAGATGCAGAAGAGCGAGAACCTTCAAGGTTAAACCTAGCTAAAGCTCAGGAGTCGCACACAGAAATCTGCAAGGAGTGCAAAAGGGTTGAGAATAGTCAAATTCTCGGGCAGAAAAGTGTTAAGTGTGCATAGGGAGTGAGGACTCATCGAAGTCCCGAAGGAAAAAGAAATCTTCCATCATTGGGAGGAGATAGGTGGCGAAAGATCAGGAGATCTGGGAGTTGGAAGTCTGTAAGTCTTGCCGAGAGCAAGGAGTGATCTTCACGAAGTCGCGAAGGGCGGAGTAAATCCAGGTTGTTAGATATGGAAAGGACATGTGGAAGAGATCTGCACATTTCGGAGAAGTAGCGCTCCGGAATAAAGGAGGAGAATAGAGAGGTGAGACTCTTGAAGTCTAGAGTCTGAATAGATCACATTCATTGATCTAGAGGAGGGACGAGGACCATCGATCCTTGCATCATTTGAGTTCGCCAATTCGGAGTTCGGGGACACAAGAGTTGGTTGTTGTGGATAGGTCGAAGTCCCGAAACTGAAGCACATTTTATGGTTAGCCCCGGGATATATCTCGAGGTCATATGATAGAAAAGGCCTAGCACAGAGAGTTATCTCCGCGTCAACTTTCTTCAAAGGGCCAAGAAGAGAGCAGCGGGGGGGTTAATAGAACCCACACTTTGGAGAAAGAGGGACTTGTGATAAATTTTCTTTGGGTTCCAATAGGGGACCGAAGAGTCAATTCGACTCAGGTGTTTGAACGATCCTAGACCGGGAGGTCATGTAGCCCTATCCCCAAGGAGAGAAGAGGGGGGGAGGGGTCCTACCGTCAATTATCACCATAGATGACATTGATCTTTACAACCTATTGTATTTATTTTAGTGTTGATCTACACATATTTTGAGCTTTGTAGCAATCACAAACTTCACGTCACCTGTGTGAATCACAAGGTCAATATTCAACTAAATGATTGAATGTATTTTACCCATACTTAGAGTGTTTTAGTCCTATTTGAATTGCAAGAAAGAAACAAATCCCTCAAATACATAAATTGTTCCAACCAACGTGCCCTGGAGTTTGCTTGTCTTGGAAACAAATGGATGTTCTTTGTTGACTTGCTAAAAAACGTGGATTTGATCATTTGACTAATATCTATGCTCCATAGATGGGTTGTTGAGTCAGTTTGAGGGGTGTGTTACCATATTGATTCCATTCCCGAAAAAACCCATGTTTTAGATCTCCTTCAAATTGCCCACGACCATCTGAACCATGGAGTGACTATAGGAATTCTGAGCATGCACTACTACAGAAAATTTCTAGCTACAAGAATTCTAGATGTGAACAATTTCAAGAAATCATCTCTTTGCATTATGGTGGCTACCAAATCCTTGCCCCATTTTTCTTTGCAAGAGGTGTATTGAGAGTGTTGCTATATTGTTACTGAATATTCATCTTTTGCATTCTTCTCTAACCATAAAAATGCTCATACAACTACATAATTTATGAAAATGATCAATTTCTATAGGAAATCCCATAGCTACCATATTTCTATTGATGCCATAAACTCATATCATTTCCAAGGATACTACATGCTGGAGAATTTTCAAGAGATATGGAAAATGACACATGTTTGATCTACTAAAGATGACTTTGTTGAAATGGAATGGTAATCTTGGTTGCTAGAGTTTCATGAATTGTTGTAGGAAAATCATAAAGATCAAGTAGGAACCCACCTATACCCCTTAAAATCACAAGGTTTCCATGCTAAATTTGATGTGTAGGGACTAATTGTTGAATGTTGATCACGTTTAAAAGGGGATGACGACTATACTCTTGAATTTTGTTGGTGTACCTCTTTTGTTTGAAAAATAGCTTGACATTTTGTTGCAGGAACAAAGAAATATAATACAAGAATAGAGAGATCTACTAGAGGACTTCTTCTTTTGGAATAATTTTCCTTGTACTGAGCGAAGGAGATCTATGTTGCTACCAGAATTGATTATTTAAGAATGACCCCTTATTATTGTTATTCATTTATTTCTACACTACCCTACCCTACTTGAAAAAGGAAACCTTTTCTCAAGTGTAGGAGCATCTCCAATGAAGCCATGTGCGCAGCAAGATTACAAATGTACTCATATTGAAATATGAAAAATATACCTCAATGACTGCCCAGATATGAGGAACCAATTTCTTTGGTTGATATGGTTCCAAGTGTTGAAGGATGAAGGAATATCAAGGAATGATGGAAATATGGAACCACTCTTCAATGTAGTCATTATTCCATTGGTTCTATTGTTTATTAGCATTAGGTTGGATGTCCTCCCTTGCAATTCCATGCAGATCTTCTGATAATTGTTGATCAGTCTACGGATTTGATGATAGGCATGATAGAAATTCATCAATCTCTTGCTCTAACGTCTTCTCTTCATCAAATGCTTTCCATGGATCTTTGGTCCCTTCTAGGTATTCTCGATGATGTTGCTCTTGGACTTTTTGTTCTTGGATCACTTTCCAAGATTCATATATGTTCATGAATATTTTCAAGATATGCTCCTCCTGAGATGCAGAGATGTTACAGACTGGTTCTAGGATTTGAGAGATTTATTGGAGTAGAACTTTTCTTCCTCAATAGATTATTGAACATCCTTGAATATGTTTTATTGGCTGATAATCCATGTCTTGCACATGGATTAGTGTATGGGGTTCTTATAGATAAAAAATTATAAAGAAAATTCAAGGCAAAGCATGTACTCAAACACTCATGCTACTAATGCCATGTTGTCACCAATATCTTATTGACATGAGTAGTGAATCAAACTAAAAAGCTACTCACTTCAAGACTAACTCCTTAAGCACTTCCCCATAAATGACGCCAAAAATGTGAGTTGAATTATATGATAATAATTTTGTCACATTTTATCATTGATCCGAATTTGTAAACTTGTAAAGTGCTAGGAAAAATATACGCAGATGCTAACCTCGAAGTGTATAACACACCACTTTCTAATGAACTACGAAGAAAAACTCTCAAAACCGGTTGCTCATCTAACAGTGAATATTCTAAGGTAGAATTGTAGGTTGAATACAGATCATTATATTCAATAGTACTTCGTCGGATTCACTTTGTGAGCTAGATTTAAAACCTTCAATTAAAACTATAAACAACATAATTGATAAACTAATACATGCAGGCAAGATGTCTATCATGAGCAGTTTCCAAACCAATGAATAATTGATGACCATTAATTGCATCAAAATGTAGCTCTGACAATTTCCTTTTTCATAGAATCACCATTCAAACTAACAGACAAGGAAGCATGAAATTCTTGTTCCAACAAGAATTAGTTTGATCCACACAATAGAAATAAAACTACAAAAATTGAATAAACTCACACAATGAAGAGAAACTATTGGACAACATCTACCAAAGGGAGGGGCCATGTTTCCCTTGGCATACACTGCCAAGAAATAATATAGTGGAGATATCTTGATATGAAACAAGTTATTTATTCTATAATTCTCCCCCCAATTATATCGATCATCCTTACATTTATACATATAGCTTACATCTCATAGAAGGAAAATGGTTACAACAAAATGAGACCAGATCTCAAATGCATGGATCTACAACCAACACAAACTTGATTAAGGAAATGGAGGTTAAATAATTGATGTTGGATATATTTGGATAACATAGAAGCACAACAACATGATCTTTGACAAAACCATATTCCCAAATTTTTCCACAAGAGGTTTAACCTCCCGAATATTGAGGCACTATAGGAATTTGAGGCACTACAGGATTTCTTGGAAAAATAATCTTAAAGATGCACCCATATCTCCCAAACCATTTATTTTTTCGGATATCTACTCATGTTGAACTCGTTTTGGGGAATTCTTGTTGAAATAATGTAACTGTGAAGAGCATTCTTATTATTATTATTATTATATTATTAGGATTAATCCCCATTGTGGATTAATCATGTCAGTAATCGTATTAGGACCAAATCCCCTTTTGCGGATTGGTCATCGGACAATTGTAATAGGCAGAATAAGAAGTCGGCCCCAACAGTTATTATTGAAGACCCATAATTAATTAAAGGTGGGTTTACCCACCCAGAGTGAGAGGTCGGCCCTACCAGTGAAACCCTTTCACACGTGCCAGTCTTGTATATATAGGAGGCTAGCGCCTCACTTTAAACATGCAACTCACTTGCTCATTATCTTATGAGGCAAGCTGCAATTACCAGTTAGAGAGAGAAGAAGAGTGGCACATCTCTTGGGGAGGACTATCTGTATTNTTATCTCTTGAACATTGTATAAGCTATTTATGATAAGGAAGTTTTTGTTGGGTTTTCTTCCCCTAGAGGGTTTCCCGGGATAAATGTTGTGTCTCTTGTGAATGTGTATTTCTCAATGATCTTATTCTTATGATGCTCTTATCTATTGAAATGCAAAGAACTATAATAATGGCATAAACATTAACAATTATGTACAAAACCCATGTATTCGATTTGCCCAATTCGTCTTCATCTGTCCGGAAATGTTGTGAAAAAATTGTTTCTAGAAACAAGTCGTTGCAGGTATTCTGGTAGTGCTACAGGATCCAGAAGATGCATGTTCCAGTAGTCACATAACTTGCAATTTCAGTAGCAAATTGTTTAACCTTTGCAAGTAAGTTAGGAAACCACATAGTCTATTCTAAATAAACATCAAAACATGGGGAAGAAACAAGCTTGGATGTGGTGAATGCTTATAAAACAAACAAATGCATAAATACAAGTGAAAAATAGGTGAAGATGAAGGATAAGTCAAGTGAAAATTGCACTAAATGGTCTTGAAAATATATCAATTCTGAGACTCAACACCTAGTTTATTCATGTGAAAAGAAAGAAAATAAGGAACCTACATCAATAGACGTGAATAAACAGTTTGAATGAATGCAAAGAATACCTCCATAACCAATAAAAAGATCAAATATATCACCTGGGGAGTAGACTTGTTGAGGACTTGGCTCCAAATATTCCTACTTGGGAGTGTCCTTGACTTCCTTGATGTGTGTATATCCCCTCCTTTTTTGAGTGAGCAAGTAGCATGAAAATCCAAATCAATATCGAGAGGAAGGAGTCCTCAACCTCTTTGGTGTTATTTTGGTAGTGTGTACCTACTATGAATGGATGGATGGATGGACCGACCTCAAGCATTTATTTATAGGGAAAATAATCATTAAACCCCCTCGACATGGTCATAAAAATAGTGGTTAATTGACCATATCAAGGCTAAGAATAACAATTAGGGTTTATAAATGTCCACTTATAACTACTTTCCCTTTCTATAAAATTCAAGCCAAAAAAAATAAAAATTGTGATTTTTACGGGCCAGTGCAACTTTTGGGGGTACTTTCCACACTGATAGCGCACTTTTTAGGGGTATTATTTGTGCTAGTCCTAATGGATCAAAAATTTTATTTCGAAAAAAAAAACTTATGGAAACGTCACAAGTGAGCAATTTTAAGGTGATAACACGTTGAATAATAATAACTAGTATATGGGAAATTATAGTAGCATTCATATGCATTTATAGTAGTATTCATATACATTTCTTTCATATACATATAATTACATTATCTTCATGATTATTTCCCCTTTTGGCATACCCACAAGGCCATTTACCTCAAACTGACATGGCTAGAAATTAATATACAAGAAAGAGGTAGAGTTAAACCTTCTGCATTACAATATGTGGTTGTACAACCTTCCAATTCTACATATGAATCACTACCAGGAAGATCAGCATGCACTCTTGAGCCCTAATTTCCACTCCTAGACTTGCAACTTCCATAGTGAGAACATAATCATGAACACAACAGTCACCACAAGCATTAGTATCTAGAATATAAACAATACAAATCAATAGTTTAACTATGATCAGTTTCACTTTGATAAATATCTGCATGGGATCGTTTTTTCACCCATCCATAGGCACCAACTCAAGTAGGTGCCACCCCTATTCCATGCAATGAAACAACAACAAGGAATTTATTGGCTAAGACTATGGTTTCCTCACTCAACTCGGTCAATTATTAAAAATAGGGATTTTTCATCTTAGCCCAAGTTCATCCCATTGTTCCTACAACAACCCCACTCTCCGGCCTCTCTTCCCCCAGCATCATCCCTACTCAACACAAGGAATGTGATTCCCTTCACTTATAAATAGTCCATCAAGCTATCCCACTTCCCTCCAGTGCCCCAATGCAAGTTGGCCACAGAAATCTTCAATGATGGAAGCCATGGAATCTTAGTTGTAGTATTACACACACTCACAGTCACGGTTATCCTCATATAGGTATAATAACCAAACTTATGGCAACAACATACCTCTAGGTATAGTGCAATCTAAGCACTAGAAGACATCGTACCAATGCAATCTCATCATATATGAATGGGCTCACAACATACCAGCATGGTAGCATTCTCCTCTGTCGTTTAGAATACCAACATCCCAGCTTACCAAAGCCTCTCCCAACATATGTGCCTGGTCTTTTTCAGCATCCATGAATGGAAACCTCTTCTATGGTTTTCCCCCAAGGAGAGCATGAACCAATTATTTTTCCCAGAGGTGGAATGAGTCCCTTCCCAAGGCTTGCATAAATATATGACTCGCATGAAGACCATGTGCCCCTTTATAAATCTTGGGAAATAAACATAAGGTAAATAATATAAAGAGATATGAAGGTTTGGGAGCTAGAAATTTGGAAACCTAAATAAAATATTATTTTATTGACCATCCCCCTATTTCACCTCTCATTATTTCAATGCCCCCATGGTGCTCCTAGGGAGATATAACCCCAAGTGCACCTTTTTATATTATTAAATTATTATTTTATATAAATTTCAAAGTAATCAAATGTAAACCACTTATCCACTTACCACATACTTACTTGTTATGTTCATGCTCGTATGGGGTATTACATTCCTCCCCCCCTTGGAATAACAACACCCTTTGTGTTCTTCTTTCCAATAATAGAATGGTGTCTTCATTCTTCAACTACTCTTATAATGACCATCAAGAAAAATATGCTTGCTATAGCTATTTTCATGCAACAATTATTCCCTTCATAGGAATTTTCAACTTCACAAAGTAAGCATGTCTATTTATAATACAGAAATAAATATGCAATTTTAATCCAATACTTATCTGTATGAATATTTATATGCTTCAAAATGACACAACGGGAAATATTTCATCTCATTGTCCTTTCTAACACACCCTCCTCAATCCTAGCAATCATGCCACATGAATTCCTCACAGCAAATTCATTTAAGTCTCCTCTTCCTTGCTGCACTCACCCTTCCAAGATCATGCATCCACTTCTCTACTAAGCGATCCCTCAAGTGATCCATATTTCCAAGAATTTTGCTTGCAAGAAGAGTTCCAACTTATAGATCCTTATTGGTAGACATTCACTAGTAGCCTCCATTCAATTAATAACTTACGGCAATCACAAGGTTCTAGTGTCATCACAATGGCCTTCTTCCTAGGCTTTCCAACTTTTTGTAGTCATCATTTTCCATAACTATGTTCTCCTAACATAGATTTCTTGTATTCCATCAAAATGTGACTACTTTTTCGTACCATATTTTCACTACAACATCCACAACACCTAAAATGATCTCAAAACTCATGAGTTATTGATAATTCTATCATTCGAGCTATAATCATATTATCTACAATGATATGTGATATGACTATGCATTCACACAATGCATGCAAGCATATATTCCAACATATAGGTGTGCATAATCACAATTTGCACATTTACATAATTTACTCATGCACATATACTCAATGCAGCCTTGCATTGATTCAAGAATACCATATTCTTATGTCATGTATTCCACCATGATGAATTGAAAGGTGTAGGAAATTCTTTGACACATCATCCATCTACCTCCGCAATACTTGCTCAACCATTTGGACACCTTCCTCCTCGGCCTAACACAACACCAAGTATATACCCTTTCTCTGCTAAACAGTCCCTTGGGTGTACTAGAAGGAATTTCATTTCTCTACTCTACAGTCCCTCGGGAAACCTTCCCCTCTAAAGGTGCTCTCAGTGTTGGAAAGAAGGTTATATTCCAAGACACCAATACAAGTAGGGGATCATTAGACACTTGTGTAGCACTATATCATTTCCATATCCAACAACATTAAGGCCTCACACATGGCTAGCTCTCCTAGAATTCACTTCTATAATAGGATTATAACTATTGACCTACCTTGGTTATTATCTCATAACCAACACAACTTGACATGCAATTTTATCTCATATGAATGCATTCAAAAGATTAAACAACCTTTATATATCAAAATATTTCTACCTTTGCCACAAGTGGGATATCATTCACATAAATGCATTCAAATCACATAAACATATCCATTTAGAATATCAAATTCTAACTAAAGGAATTTTTACCTAAATTTCCTTCAACACCTATGCAACATAATACACTAAGTCCATACATGCATAGCTTCCATCATCTTATTCGATACTACATAATCAATTGGTGTGTTATAGAGGCTCACATACTCCTTTAACCAACCTCTTGATCAACATTTAATTTTCCTCATCTTTTCTTCATAAGACTAACTACCATATGCAACAGGATCATCAACATCTTTAACCATTCCATCAACCTTTTCTTGGTTACACAATCCATCATTAGCCACATTTAATCATT
>JASDQU010245044.1:82274-93023 GCA_032191745.1 Picea mariana
CAGAGCCTCACTGTAATCATCTTCTTGCGAATGCGAGTAGCGGTCACGTCTCTTTTCAGAGATAAGATGCCACCATTCTAGCGAGTCTTTCACTCTTTATTTTTACAGTCTCTGTATATTTCTTTCACTAATAGAAATAGCGTATTACTGTATATATGTGTTTATGGTTGCATCTCTGATACATTTCTGTTATATTATTGAATATCTGTGATATCTCTGTGCATTTATTTATTATATCTCCATTCTCATTTCATGCCGAAAATAATCCCGATCAGTGGTATCAGATCTAGGTGGATATTGGTGGCCACCGACCTTTTCTGACTGGTTCAAAACAATTTTGTCAATTTACTATTTTGAGCAATTTTTAACTTCCAGGGCCATTTTGAGTGCCAAAATGACTGTTTTTTGAGATCATGGTTCTCAATGATAGCTGAGGGCAGAATTGAGCCCACAAAATGAATCTCCTCGACAATACCATTCTAGCGAGCTATCACACGCCCACATGACTTTTGACACTTCATCTCCTAGGGTTAGGTTTTTGGATGTCTAGTACTTTTAGCATTCCTATTTATTGTAAAAAGGCCTTCAAATCCTCATTGTAATCATCTTCTGGTGAAGGCGAGTAGCCATCACATCTCTTCTCAGAGATAAGCTTCCACCATTCTAGCGAGTCTTTTACTCTATATTTTTACAGTCTTTGTGCATTTCTTTCATTAATAGAAATCGTGTATTACTGTATATTTGTATTTATGGTTGCATCTCTGATACACTTCTGTTATATTATTGAATATCTGTGATATCTCTGTGCATTTATTTATTACATCTTCGATCTCATTTCATGCCAAAAATAATTTGGATCAGTGGTATCAGATCTAGGTGGATATCGGTGGCAACCCACCTTTTCCGACTGGCTCAAAATAGTTTTCTAACAATTTTGGCGATTTACTATTTTTAGTATTTTTTAACTTCTGGGGCCATTTTGAGGGCCCAAATGAATTTTTTTTGAGATTGTGGTTCTCAATGATATCCAAAATCATGATTGAGTCCCCAAGATGAATCTGCTCAACAATACCTTTCCAACGAGCTATCACACGCCTAAAACGGAGATCGTATGCAAAAGTTACGACACGGGGAAGTTGATGTACTCACTTACCCAAACGGGGCCCACATGACCTTTGGCGCTTCGTCTCCTAGTTTTAGGTTTTTGGATGTCTAGGATTTCTGGCATTCCTATTTATTGTAAAAAGGTCTTTAAAGCCTCATTGAAATCATCTTCTTGCGAATGGGAGTAGCCATCACATCTCTTCTCAGTGATAAGATGCCACCATTATAGCGAGTATTTCACTCTGTATTTTTATAGTCTTTGTACATTTCTTTCAATAATAGAAATCATGTATTATTGTATATCAGTGTTTATGGTTGCATCTCTGATACATATCTGTTATATTACTAAATATATGTGATATCTTTGTGCATTTCTTTATTATATCTCTGATCTCATTTCGTGCCAAAAATAATCCAGATTAGTGGTATTAGATCTAGGTGGATATCGGTGGCCACCCACCTTTTCCGACTGGCTCAAAACAATTTTCTGGCAATTTTGGCAATTTACTATTTTTAGTAGTTTTTAACTTCCAGGGCCATTTTGAGGGCCCAAATGANTTTTCGGGACCATGGTTCTCAATGATAGCCAAATGCATTATTGAACCCCTAAAATGAATCCCCTCGACAATCCCTTTTCAACGAGCTATCACACGCCTAAAACGAAGATCGTATGCAAAAGTTATGACCCCGAGAAGTTGATGTACTCACTTACCCAAATGGCGCCCACATGAATTTTGGTGCTTCATATCCTAGGGTTGGGTTTTTGGATGTCTAGGAATTTTGTCATTCCTGTTTATTGTAAAAGGCCTTCAGAGCCTCACTATAATCATCTTCTGGCAAATGCGAGTAGCCATCACATCGCTTCTCAGAGATAAGCTGTCACCATTCTAGCGAGTCTGTCACTCTGTATTTTTACTGTCTCTATACATTTCTTTCATGAATAGAAATTGTTTATTACTGTATATCTATGTTTATGGTTGCATATTTGATAAATTTCTATTATATTATTGAATATATGTAATATCTCTATGCATTTCTTTATTATATCTCCTATCTCATTTCATGCTGAAAATAATCTGGATCAGTGGTATCAGATACAGGTGGATATCGGTGGCCACCCACCTTTTCTGACTAGCTCAAAATAGTTTTCTGGCAATTTTGGCAACTTACTATTTTTAGCAGTTTTTAACTTTCGGGTCCATTTTGAGAGCCCAAATGATTCTCCTTGACAATACCTTTCCAACGAGCTATCACATGCCTATAACGGAGATCGTATGCAAAAGTTACGACCCCGAGAAGTTGATGTACTCACTTGCCCAAATGAGGCTCACATGACTTTTGGTGCTTCATATCTTAGGGTTAGGTTTTTGGATGTCTAGGACTTTTGGCATTCCTGTTTATTTTAAAAAGGCCTTCAGAGGCTCACTGTAATCATCTTCTAGCGAATGCGAGTAGCCATCACATCTCTTCTCAGAGATAAGATGCCACCATTCTAGCGAGTCTTTCACTCTGTATTTTTACAATCTCTGTGCATTTATTTCATTAATAGAAATCATGTATTATTGTATATCTGTGTTTATGGTTGCATCTCTGATACATTTTTGTTATATTATTGAATATCTGTGATATCTCTGTGCATTTCTTTATTATATCTACGATCTCATTTCGTGATGAAAATAATCCAGATCGGTGGTATCAGATCCAGGTGGATATCGGTGGCCACCCACCTTATTCGACTAACTCAAAACAATTTTCTTGCAATTTTGGCAATTTACAATTTTTAGCAGTTTTTAACTTGCGGGGCCATTTTGAGGACCCAAATGAAGGGTTTTTGAGATGGTGGTTCTCAATGATAGAGAAAGGCATGATTGAGCCCCGAAAATGAATCTCCTCGACAATACTTTTCCAACGAGCAATCACACGCCTAAAATGGAGTTCGTATGCAAAGGCCTTCAAAGCCTCACTGTAATCATCTTCTTGCGAATGTGAGTAGCCATCACATCTCTTCTCAGAGATAAGCTACCACATTTCTAGTGAGTCTTTAACTCTGTATTTTTACAGCCTCTATATATTTATTTCATTAATAGAAATCGTATATTACTGTATATCTGTGTTTATGGTTGCATCTTTGATACATATCTGTTCTATTATTGAATATCTGTGATATCACTGTGCATTTATTTATTATATCTCTGATCTCATTTAGTGTCAAAAATAATCTGGATTAGTGTTATCAGATACAGGTGGATATCAGTGGCCACCCAACTTTTCCGATTGGCTCAAAACAGTTCTGTGACAATTTTGGCAATTTACTATTTTTAGCAGTTTTTAACTTCCGGGGCCATTTTGAGGGCCCAAATGAAGGTTTTTCAAGCTCATGGTTCTTAACTTTTACCACTGACATGATTGAGCCCTCAAAATGAATCTCCTCGACAATACCTTTCCAACGAGCTATAATACGACTTAAATGGAGATCGTATGCAAAAGTTACAACCCTGCGAAGTTGATGTACTCACTTACCCAAATGGCGCCCACATGATTTTTGGCGCTTCATCTCCTAGGGTTAGGTTTTTGGATGTCTAGGACTTTTGGCATTCATGTTTATAGTAAAAAGGCCTTCAGAGCCTCACTGTAATCATCTTCTTGAGAATGCGAGTAGCCATCATATCTCTTCTTAGAGATAAGCTGCTACCATTCTAGAGAGTCTTTCACTCTGTATTTTTATAGTCTCTGTACATTTCTTTCATTAATAGAAATCGTGTATTACTGTTTATCTGTGTTTATGGTTGCATCTCTGATACATTTATGTTATATTATTGAATATCTGTGATATCTCTGTGCATTTCTCTATTATGTCTCCGATCTCATTTCATGCCAAAAATATTCCGGATCAATGGTATCATATCCAGGTGGATATCGGTGGCCACCGACCTTTTTCGACTGACTCAAAATAGTTTTCTGACAATTTTGGCAATTTACTATTTTTAGTAGTTTTTAACTTCCGCGGCCACTTTGAGGTCCCAAATGAACGTTTTTCGAGATCATGGTTCTCAATGATATCTAAACGCATGATTGAGCCACTAAAATGAATCTCCTCGACAATACCTTTCCAACGAGCTATCACACACCTAAAACAGAGATAGTATGCAAAAGTTACGACCCCGGGAAGGTTGATGTACACAATTACCCAAATGGGTCCCACATGGCTTTTAGCGCTTCATCTCCTAGGGTTAGGTTTTTGGATGTCTAGGACTTTTGGCATTCCTGTTTATTGTAAAAAGGCCTTCAGAGCCTCACTATAATCATCTTCTTGTGAATGCAAGTAGCTGTCACATCTCTTCTTAGAGATAAGCTACCACCATTCTAGCGAGTCTTTCACTCTGTATTTTTACAATCTCTGTGCATTGCTTTCATTAATAGAAATCGTGTATTAATGTATATCTGTGTTTATGGTTGCATCTTTGATACATTTCTATTATATTTTTGAATATATGTGATATGTCTGTGCATTTATTTATTATATCTCCGATCTCATTTCGTGCCGAAAATAATCTGAATCAGTGGTATCAGATCTAGGTGGATATCGGTGGCCACCCACCTTTTCCGACTGGCTCAAAACAATTTTCTGACAATTTTGGCAATTTACTATTTTTAGCAGTTTTTAACTTCTGGGACCATTTTGAGGGCCCAAATGAAGTGTTCTTGAGATCGTGGTTCTCAATGATAGCCAAATGGATGATTGAGCACCCAACATGAATCTCCTCGACAATACCTTTCCAACGAGGTATCACACGCCTAAAATGGAGATCGTATGCAAAAGTTACGACCCCAGGAAGTTGATGTACTCACTTATCCAAATGGGGCCCACATGAATTTTGTTGCTTCATATCCTAGGGTTATGTTTTTGGATGTCTAGGACTTTTGGCATTCCTGCTTATTGTAAAAAGGCCTTCAGAGCCTCACTGTAATCATCTTCTGGCGAATGCGAATAACCGTCACATCTCTTGTCAGAGATAAGTTGCCACCATTCTAGTGAGTCTTTCACTTTGTATTTTTACAGTCTCTCTGTATTTCTTTCATTAATAAAAATCATGCATTAATGTATATCTGTGTTTATGGTTGCATCTCTGAAACATTTATGTTATATTATTGAATATCTGTGATATATCTGTGCATTTCTTTATTATATCTCCAATCTCATTTCGTCCCGAAAATGATCTGGATCAGTGGTATCAGATCTAGGTGGATATCGGTGGCCACCCACCTTATTCGACTGGCTCAAAACAATTTTCTGGCAATTTTGGCAATTTACTATTTTTAGCAGCTTTTAAGTTCCGGGGCCATTTCGACGGCCCAAATGAAGGGTTTTTGAGATCATGGTTCTAAATGATAGCTAAAGGCATTATTTTGCCCACAAGAGGAATCTCCTCGACAATACCATTCCAACAAGCTATCACACGCCTTGAACGGAGATCGTATGCAAAAGTTACAACCCTGGGAAGTTGATGTATTCAGTTACCCAAATGGGGCCCACATGACTTTTGGTGCTTCATCTGCCAAGGTCAGGTTTTTACATGTCTAGGAATTTTGGCATTCGTGTTTATTGTAAAAATGCCTTGAGAGCCTCACTGTAATCATCTTCTTGTGAATGAGAGTAGTTGCCACATCTCTTCTCAGATATAAGCTGCCACCATTCTAGCGATTCTTTCACTCTGTATTTTTACAGCGTCTATACATTTCTTTCATTAATAGAAATCATGTATTACTGTATATCTGTGTTTATGGTTGCATCTTTGATACATTTCTATTATATTATTGATTATATGTGATATCTCTGTGCATTTCTTTATTATATCTCTGATCTCATTTCGTGTCGAAAATAATTCGGATCGGTGGTATCAGATAGAGATGGATATCGGTGGCCACCCACCTTTTCTGACGGGCTCAAAGCAGTTTTTTTGCAATTTTGACAATTTAGTATTTTTAGTAGTTTTTAACTTCCATGGCCATTTTGATGGCCCAAATGAAGGTTTTTCAAGATTTTGGTTCTCAATTATAGTTGGAGGCATGATTGAGTCCTCAAAATGAATCTCCTTGACAATACATTTCCAACGAGCTATCACATGCCTAAAACAGAGATCGTATGCAAAATTTACAACCCCAAGAAGTTGATGTACTCACTTACCCAAACGGGGCCCACATGACTTTTGGAGCTTCATCTCCTAGGATTAGGTTTTTGGATGTATAGGACTTTTGGCTTTCCTGTTTATAGTAAAAAGGACTTCAGAACCTCACTGTAATCATCTTCTTGTAAATGCGAGTAACCGTCACATCTCTTCTCAGAGATAAGCTGCCACCATTCTAGCGAGTCTTTCACTATATATTTTTACAGCCTTTGTACATTTCTTTCATTAACAGAAATCATGTATTATTGTATATATGTGTTTATGGTTGCATCTATGATACATTTTTGTTATATTAATGAATATCTGTGATATTTTTATGCATTTCTTTATTATATCTCCGATCTCATTTTTTGTCGAAAATAATCCAGATTAGCGGTATCAGATCCAGGTGCATAACGGTGGCCACCCACCTTTTTCTACTGGCTCAAAACAGTTTTCTGGCAATTTTGACAATTTACTATTTTTAACAGTTTTTAACTTCTGGGGCCATTTAGAGGGCCGAAATGAAGGTTTTTCAAGATTGTGGTTCACAATGATATTCAAGGACACAATTGAGACGTGCAAACGAATCTCCTCGACAATACCTTCCCAACGAGCTATCACACGCCTAAAATGGCGATCGTATGCAAAAGTTACGACACCGGGAAGTTGATGTGCTCACTTACCCAAGTGGGGCCCACATGAATTTTGGCGCTTCATCTCCTAGGGTTAGGTTTTTGGATGTCTAGGACTTTTGACATTCTTGTTTATTGTAAAAAGGCCTTCAGTGCCTCACTGTATTACTGTATATCTATTTTTATGGTTGCATCTATTATACATTTCTATTATATTATTGAATATCTGTGATATCTCTATGCATTTCTTTATTATATCTCCGATCTCATTTTGTCCCGAAAATAATCCAGATCAGTGGTATCAGATCCAAGTGGGTATCGGTTGCCACCCACCTTTTTCGACTAGCTCAAAATAGTTTTCTGGCAATTATAGCAATTTACTATTTCTAGCAGTTTTTAACTTTCGGGGCCATTTTGAGGGCCCAAATGAAGGTTTTTAGATATTGTGGTTCTCAATGATAGTTGAAGCCATGATTGAGCTGCCAAAATGAATCTCCTTGACAATACCTTTTCAACGAGCTATCACACGCCTAAAACGGAGATAGTATGCAAAAGTTACGACCCGGGGAAGTTGATGTACTCACTTACCCAAAAGGGCCCACATGAATTTTGGAGCTTCATCCTAGGGTTAGGTTTTGGGATGTCTAGGACTTTTGGCATTCATGTTTATTGTAAAAAGGCCTTCATAGCCTCATTGTAATCATCTTCTGGTGAAGGTGAGTAGCCATCACATATCTTCTCAGAGATAAGCTGCCACCATTCTAGCGAGTCTTTTACTCTGTATTTTTACAATCTTTGTGCATTTCTTTCATTAATATAAATCATGTATTACTATATATCTGTGTTTATGGTTGCATCTCTGATACATTTCTGTTATATTTTCGAATATCTGTGATATCTCTGTGCATTTCTTTATTATCTCTCCAATCTCATTTCATGCCAAAAATAATTTGGACCAGTGGTATCAGATCCAGGTAGATATCGGTGGCCACCAACCTTTTCCCACTGGCTCAAAAAGGTTTTCTGACAATTTTGGCAATTTACTATTTTTAGCAGTTTTTAACTTCCGGGGCCATTTTGAGGGCCCAAATGAAGGATTTTCGGGATCATGATTCTCAATGATAGTCAAAGGCATGATTGAGCCCCTAAAATGAATCTCCTCGACAATACCTTTCCAACGAGCTATGACACGCCTAAAACGGAGATCGTATGCAAAAGTTACAACCCCGGGAAGTTGATGTACTCACTTACCCAAACGGGGCCCACATGAGTTCTGGCGCTTCATCTCCTAGGGTTAGGTTTTTGGATGTCTAGGATTTCTGGCATTCCTATTTATTGTAAAAAGGCTTTTAGAGCCTCACTGCAATCATCTTCTTGCGAATGCGAGTAGCCGTCACATCTTTTCTTAGTGATAAGCTGCGACCATTCTAGCGAGTCTTTCACTCTATATTTTTACAGTCTCTATACATTTCTTTCACTAATAGAAATCATGTATTACTGTATATCAGTGTTTATGGTTGCATCTCTGATACATTTCTATTATATTATTGAATATATGTGATATCTTTGTGCATTTCTTTATTATATCTCCGATCTCATTTCGTGCCGAAGATAATCTGGATCAGTGGTATCAGATCCAGGTGGATATCAGTGGCCACTCACCTTTTCCATCTGGCTCAAAATAGTTTTCTGGCAATTTTGGCAACTTACTATTTTTAGCAGTTTTTAACTTCCGGGGCCATTTTGAGGGAAGAAATGAAGGTTTTTTGGTCTTGTGTTTCTCAATGATACCTAAAAGCATGATTGATCCCCTAAAATGAATCTGCTCCACAATACCTTTCCAATGAGCTATCACAAGCCTAAAACGAAGATCGTATGCAAAAGTTACGACCTCGGGAAGTTGATGTACTCACTTACCCAAATGGGGCCCACATGACTTTTGGTGCTTCATATCCTGGGGTTAGGTTTTTAGATGTCTAGGACTTTTGACATCCCTGTTTATTGTAAAAAGGCCTTCAGAGCCTCACTATAATCATGTTCTGACGAATGCGAGTAGCTGTCACATCTCTTTTCAGAGATGAGTTGCCACCATTCTAGCGAGTCTTTCACTTTGTATTTTTACAGTCTCTGTGCATTTATTTCATTCATAGAAATCGTGTATTACTGTATATCTATGTTTATGGTTGAATCTCTGATACATTTCTGTTATATTATTGAATATCTGTGATATCTATGTGCATTTCTTTATTATATCTCTAATCTCATTTCATGCCGAAAATGATCTGTATTAGTGGTATCAGATCCAGATGGATATCGGTGGCCACCAACCTTATTCGACTGGCTCAAAACAATTTTCTGACAATTTTGGCAATTTACTATTTTTAGCAATTTTTAACTTCCGGGGCCATTTTGAGGGCCCAAATGAAGTGTTCTCGAGATCGTTGTTCTCAATGATATTCAAAGGCATGATTTAGCCCCAAAAAATGAATCTCCTCGAGAATACCTTTCCAATGAGCTATCAAACACCTAAAACGGAGATCGTATGCAAAAGTTACGACCCCGAGAAGTTGATGTACTCACTTACCCAAACGGGGCCCACATGACTTTTGTTGCTTCATCTCCTAGGGTTATGTTTTTGGATGTCTAGGACTTTTGACATTCCTGTTTATTGTAAAAAGGACTTCAGAGCCGCACTGTAATCATCTTCTTACAAATGCGAGTAGCTGTCACATCTCTTCTCAAAGATAAACTGCACCATTCTAGTGAGTATTTCACTGTGTATTTTTACAGTCTTTGTAGATTTCTTTCATTAATAGAAATCGTGTATTACTGTATATCAGTGTTTATGGTATCAGATCTGTGCATTTCTTTATTACTGTATATCTGTGCATTTCTTTATTATATCTTTGATCTCATTTCGTGCCAAAAATAATTCGGATCACTGGTATCAGATACAGGTGTATATCAGTGGCCACCCACCATTTTCGACTGTCTCAAAACAATTTTCTGGCAATTTTGGCAATTTCCTAAATTTAGTAGTTTTTAACTTCTGGGGCCATTTTGAGAGCCCAAATGAAGGTTTTTCGGTACCGTGGTTTTCAATGATGGCCAAATGCATGATTGAGCCCCTAAAATGAATCTCCTCGACAAGACCTTTCCAACGAGGTATCACCTGCCTATAACAGAGATCGTATGCAAAAGTTACAACCCTGGGAAGTTGATGTACTCACCCAAAGGGGGCCCACATGACTTTTGGTGCTTCGTATCCTATGGTTAGGTTTTTGGATGTCTAGGACTTTTTCCATTCTTGTTTATTGTAAAAAGGCCTTCAGAGCCTCACTGTAATAATCTTCTAGCGAATGTGAGTAGCTTTCACATCTCTTCTCAGAGATAAGCTACCACCATTCTAGCGAGTCTTTCACTCTATATTTTTACAGTAGAAATCGTGTATTATTGTATATATGTGTTTATGGTTGCATCTCTGATACATTTATGTTATATTATTGAATATCTGTGATATCTCTGTGCATTTCTTTATTATATCCTTGATCTCATTTCATGCCGAAAATAATCCGGATCAGTGGTATCAGATCCTGGTGGATATCGGTGGCCATCCACCTTATTCGTCTGGGTCAAAACAATTTTCTGGCAATTTTGGCAATTTACTATTTTTAACAGTTTTTAAGTTTCGGGGCCATTTTGATGGCCGAAATGAAGGGTTTTCGAGATAGTGGTTTTCAATGATATCCAAAGGCATGATTGAACCTCCAAAATGAATCTCCTCGACAATACCTTTCCAACGAGCTATCACACGCCTAAAACGGAGATTGTATGCAAAAGTTACG
>JASDQU010245045.1:0-16865 GCA_032191745.1 Picea mariana
TTTACCTTTTAAAATCTCTTAAACCACTTTGACTGCTTTGACCTTTTGGGGCTTCTAGATGACATATGAGGGTCCTCCAACTTCGTAAGACCATAACTCTCAAACTGTGAGGAGTTATGTGACGTTCCACATACCACCAGAAATAGAATGACAATCACTATCCATATAGGATAATTTCACTGACAAATTCACTGGAATTCATCTCATTATTTCACAAATAATCATGGGTTCTCTAACCATACTTCTAGGATAACTCAATCCACAAAAGCGTCTTCCTGTGAGGGCTTTCACCATAAGGGGACCACTTTGGAGTTCATCCATTTCTACTTATTATCAACCATGACAAGACAATAACGAGTCATCTTTACATCAAACAATCTTGGGTCCGTTACCCAACCTTTTTGTTACACGACTTTCTTCAAGGATTGACATCAATGACAACCAATCTTAATCAACACAACTCTCTATGTTATTTAATTGTTATTTCTTCATGTATTTTATTTATTTAATTGTTATGTGTTTTTATTTTTCAAATACCATGGGCAAATACCATGGGTGAATTTCATACCATGGGAAAATACCATGGTCTACAGAAAAACCATGGGTGAATTCCATGAGTAAAAAAACAAAAATATGCACATGGATTTTCTCCATTTATTATTATTACTATTTATTAATATTCTTTTTCCCACCAAACCATTATTATTATTCCCTTTCCCACTAAACCATGGTGATTTGGTGGAAGATGTGGATGGTCACCGATTTCTTCTTGGATCAAACATCAAATTATCCCAATTACAACATACCATAGTTATAGGCTTTATTGCATGCAAAACCCTAAATCATGGCACCCAAAATTTTTTATAGATCCACGTAGATGATTGGTTGCAATCCTATGAATCTCAGGATTCTGTTATAGTATACCTCCATTTGGTTGCCACCCGACCTCCCGTCAGTTGAACTTTGAAACTTCAACTTGACCATCAACTCAACTTGACCCGTCAGTCGATTTATCACCTAGTATATCCACCTTGACTAACGAGTCGGTTGATTGTTCTTACACGACAAAGAATATAACAACCCAATAGTTGGGGAAAATCCTTGCTTATAAAACTAAAGGTTAATAATACATTGGTTGTTGGAGCACACCCTTACAGATTTCATATTTATTGAGTTGAGTTATGCACACATGTAAAGCAATTTAAAAATCATTCTTGATGACAGATTTAGAGTGTTGTATGAATACAAAATAATAGTTTGTTTGTTTTTTTGTGGGGGGAATAAATCCTTTAATTCCAATTAACATCCATCTTTGCCAAAAATTAATTGACATTTGGAAACATTGATTTTTTGTGGTTTCACTTAACAATCAATAATGTATGTTAGTTGGTTGTTGTGTGCAGTTTTCACCAACCTCAAGAGCATAAGGATACACCAAGAATAGAGGCCTTGTAGCCATTCTAAAGACATAGTTCTCTACATAATATTGAGAACACATATTAGAACTAAATTACACATTGGATCCATTTTGGTGAAGTGAGTGAACTATAAGTCCCTCGTTTATGGATCATATGGTATTAGAGCAATCGAATCCTTGACCATGACGCAACTATGAAAAAATTGAGGATAAAGTAGACAAGCATGGGTAAAGAACATAAGAGATAAATATTGGAATACTTACATGCCGGTGATGTGCATCTCTGAGAGGAGAACCAACACTTCAAGGAGAAGGTGCAGGGGTTTGACCAAAATATAGAAAAGAAAGAAAAGAACCTTGAGACCTCTACAAAACTAGTTCCATTGCTAAAGAATCGCTTTAATGAATGTCAAGTCTTGCTCACCACTATCATGGAAAATTGAGACAAGTGTAGATTGATGGGACACTAGATAGTAGGATTTAAAGGCCCATCTTATAGCTTATGTGATTTATTTTATGCCCTAAGAAACTAAATTCTACATAAAACTCTAAAGATTATGATAAATATGAGACATTTAGGTTATGTGTATTTGACTTTTATGATTGCTTTAGTTCTGAGATTTTATGTGATATGATTTAGCCTAATAATGACTTTTTGAATGAGATTACTTATTTTTAGTACTATGGAGTAATGTTGAAGCAAGAAATTCAAATCTTTAGCACCTTTAAGGCTAATCTCCATCAATGAGCAACCAATTTCTCATGGGAGAAAAGTGGGATCATGTTCCCTCTCAAACATACAAGTGAGTCAAGCACTTAAAGAAACAAAATATCCATGCTCCTCTTTTGGGTCGTTTCATGCTTGCGCACGTCCTCCTTAATGATGGGGGGTCAAGACCTAAGGTTCATCCAGAGTTTACCAACAAAAACCCCAAAGCAACGACATATCAATATTTAAACAAGGATGAAGAAAGTCTCACCCGAGACGTTGTGAGGATCACAGAGATCGCCTGGTCTTGTGTCAGGGATGAAGGGATAAACACTCTGATATCCATATGGGTTGGTATGCATACATTCCATAACCGATAACTTACTATTATTACTATACTAAAACAATACACACACATATCCAAATACCACATGAGGAACACATGATAACTCAAAATCACTATAGCTTTATTATTCTCCTCATTCCATCAAACACATGCATACATTTAGTAGAAAATAATTGACAACAACATAGCCTTATATCCTCTTTATATAATCCCCTAGATATACAATACATTGTTCCATGCACATACTTTTAGAACTTAGACATATGACAGACTCAGACTTACAATCAGAAGCATTACAACATTACAATACTACAGAGACTCGGAGTGAGCTCTTCAACAATAGGAAACAACAATGACCCAATGAATCAACTCAATAACAACAAAAACCTCTTCTTTGTCATCCTTACTTCATTTTGTATCCTTCTCGACTCTTGAGCTCTGTCTCTGTCGCTTTTGCCCCACTCGCTCTATTGACTAATTGTCTTGCACGCTTCTGCCACCTACCTGCATTCGACATATCCTTTATGGAACATTTCGTCGGTGGCTAGTGACGGGGTATCCATGTCCATTCCCTGTGCATGCAGCCTTATTAATTTCCCATTGTAGAACAGGGGACTTGGGGTTGTAGGATGTTTTTTCAACGGTATGCATCTAGCATTCATATATTGATTGTGTGTGTTGTGTTATTACTTAGTTATCCATTGACTTTTGCAAGGGTGTGTATATCAATGAATATCTACCCCCTGTCTAAACCTTTCCCACATAGACGCTTCTACAGCTGTCCATTCACGATAAGGTTCCCAATGCACGACCCACCATCACGCAAGAATTCCTATGACCATTGTATCAAGAACATGAACCCAATGGTGTTTGGGAATGTGTTTTATCTAGCAAATAAACACATCCACCAGATCTGACCCATCATACCAGTAAGATGCAAATTCTTCCTCATGCACTTTAGTGGTGATATGCACACACCTCCTTGTCCACACTTCATAAATTTTTCGCTACAACCTTTCCATGGAATTTTTAGAGTCGATATCATGGGACTTCATGCTCCGCCAACTTAATTTTCCATTTGTAGTGGGATTGATGTAATCCTCCCTGTGTCTGGTGATCTTATAGATGTTTTAGATAATAGAGCTTCATGCATTTTCATCGAATGGATCATTGTATATATCCCCTTCATTAGGATTAAGAGGTGTGATCACATGTAGGGTGTCTGTCTCAAATGACATTTGCCTCTTCTTCAAATTCAACACTGCATTGTTATCGAAGGCCCAATCAATGCCAAGTAGTGTAGGATAGGAATCATATTCATCCATAATATCTATTACTTCAAAGTCCTCCTTCATTTTCACCCCTTCTATATTCACCTCTACTTGCTCCAAATAGCCTTAGGATAGATCCTGTATTGATTTTCCAACAGCAGCTAGATGGGTGACCATACCAAATTTGGCTTCCCCGTCAACTCTAAGGTATTCTTTGGTAGAATATTTATGTCAAACCCTAGATCCAAATGAATCTATCCATATCATAACCACCAAGCTCATATGTCATCTTGAACTCTTTGCCACTGTGTTTCTGCTTGTTGACTTGGCACACCTCCCTTTTTGGTAGAGGGGTTGATGTAGTTCTATCTGGAAACTCCTTCTCCATACAAGTGGCTAACATTTGCATCAACTTCTATGCAACATCAAGATCATTGAGCAATCTCAAGCAATAATTTAGGAAATTACTTACCTGATATTTGGTGTCTGTCTCGCGACCCAAGTCACACAATGTTTCTACTCGCGTTGTGTGTTGTAACTTCTCAAGGTGATGTTCCTTAATTACTATTTGCTCGATGTGTCACAGATATTCTTGTATGTGTGTTTCTTACATCAACCTCTATTTTGTGTGTTGCATCTCCTCACACATACAAGCTTCTTCCAACGATCTTTGCATCACGCGTTGTAGCTCTTCCCGGGCACGAGCCTCTTCCAACGAATTTTGTGTCACCCTCTGTACCTCTTAATGGATCTGAGCCTCCTTGGGCGACCTCTATGTCACTTTCTACACTTTCTCATGGATCTGGGCCTCCTCAAGTGACCTTTGTGTCATGCACTACATCTCTTTGCACACTCTTTCTTCTTTCATGGCTCTCTACGTGTCACACAGAAAATGCTTTTGCTATTAAGCATCAAACTTAGGAGGGTGTTGCGTTACCTTTTTTATATTCCCCTCCAGCTTTTGACCCAAGCTCTAATCCAAATTGAATTCCATTCATGTCTTTGCTCCTCCTCGAGTTACCTCCCAAAAATCAACCTCCACATCCTTCGTATTATTTACACTTGGCTCCGCATGCACCATGGTGTAATGCGTCTTCTTTTCATCCCACTTCTTCACTAATTCAGGACAGTTCTTTGTGACATACTTGGGGCTATAATAGTATGCACAAAGCACATGTGGTTTGGTAGAAAACCTTGATACATGACCAATATCTCCACAATTGAAACAAGTGGGGGGTATGCCTCCCCCTCCTCCATATCCTCGTTCATGACCATGCCCATATCCACCTATAGGACCTCCTTGGTATCTATCTCTCTTAGAAATGCCACAATCACCACCCTTCTATTCTTCCTGTACCTAGAATGCATCGCGGGTATTATCTTGCATCAACTGGAGTGACCAACAATTGTTGACAACATGGCCCACAGAGTTGCATAATTCACAGAACATAGTATGATGTGTCTTTTGGTACTTCTTCAAAGTTGGACAATGGGGTGGTACATGACCCCACTATCTTAAAATATCACACCACTCTACCTGAGGCTCAGTTGGAAATGCACAGTGCTTCCATCGCCACATGGTTTTCAAGTATAGGGGACTCGTCCCTGCGATGCCCCTCCAATCGACATGTGGTACACCATATGTACTCACACATGAATTTTGTCTTTTCCATGTCTTACAACTTCATCGTTATATTGGACAATTGCGACTACACCTGCACCAATCTTGTTGACGCCTCTACCCCTCTTGGTGTAGCCTCCAAGCACATTACAATCTCCATGGCCTTTTCTTGAGTTGACACCTTTTTTTGGGTGAGAGAGACTCGAATATGGGGGAGTAACTCCACAATGAACCATTCTTTGTGATGTACATCCTGGATCTGAAATGTCAGCCTATCCAACAAAATATTGAACTATTGATCATAGTCCCACATGGTTTCTCCTTGTTTTTTCTTAATCTCCTTGATTTATGTAATACATTGAGACTCTGACTTAGGTTTCTGGAACTTGTTAAGTAGATCTCGTTTGATCTCTGTCAAGGACCTCACCTGCTTTGTGGGCGTAGTGGCCTTGTACTTCATGTACCATGTCAAGGATTTATCCCTTAACATGGTCTCCAGCTATGCAATCTTTGTTGCTTCATCTCTGATCCTCTTCACAAATGATATCACTTTTCACGTGAACCAATGTTGTACCACATCATCCTTACCCATTCCATGGAACACATTTAACCTCAGGGTACTATCCTGATTTTCCATCTTCAATCTTGAACTAACTCCTTTGACCTAACTGCGGGGTGTTGGGATTCTCAACATTGATACTCTCCTTGGTGAAGTAGCATTGACTTTGCCTTATTCTTCACTCATATTTTCTCTTCCATCTCGTTCCACTATTTCTCCTATTCTAATCTCTTCTTGATTACAAATGCGCAAGGGGGTTGGTTCAAGGGGGAGGTAAGTCCATATTCTTCTGACATTTCTTGTGAGGTTACCCAGAGATTTTCCCACTTGTAGCCATGCAAGACCATCTATTATCTCCAATTCTTCTTCCCCACCAATAGGGGATCCTCCATCTTCCTCTCCTTCTCCTGGGCCTCTACTCTATGCCTCATCTTCCTCCGAGGTTGTGGCACTCCACAAAAACCAAGGGGTTTGAACTTCATTTATGGGGCCCCTCTTATGACTACGACTACTCCTACTCCTCCTCCCCGTCCTCCTAATACTACTACTACTACTACTACTGGTATCCCCATTGGACACCCTACTCTCAATGTTGCGCCTCTTTGCGGACCTATTCTCATATGTTCTCCTCTCTGGTACAACACACACTTCAACACTTCCTCCTGGTGTGGTCTCCTTTCTCTTCATCCTGGGATCAACTCCTCATCGCGCACCCTTAGCTACATTCTTTTTGCTCCTTTGTTTTGCTTTCCTTCTCAACTCAACCCTTCTTGCGTAACTATCGACTCTCTCTCTCTCTGCTCTGCTTTTCTAGGCCAATTCCATTCCTCACCTCATTTCAACAACTTTTGGATCCTCCTCAACAGATCCAACTCCTTCTTCATTTTCCCCCATCTTTGTAATCCCCCCCAGCGCTAGGGGATTTTACTCATCATTCTTGTCAAGCTCCATGCAAATCAACCCCTTCTCCACAAACAACATATTTATCCAAAGTGGGATTTATTCCAACATGTGTTTCCTAGGACATTCCACAAACTTTCTTTCATCCTCGTTGAAATAATTAGTGTACTCCACAACAAATTAAATAGTATACCCCTCCTTTACTTGAGAAAACTAGAAATTAATGGCTCGAGTCCACTTATTGTCCAATGCCTTCAGCCTATCAAGTGTGACTTCATCCCAAACTATTGGTTCTAGAGGCCTCAAAGCAGTATTTGTAGTAGTTTTCCTCTTCATCCATTCATACAACATATGGGGAAATTCAACAAATAAAATCTCATGCATATCAGTGTAGATATACTTATCTTTCCATTGCTTCACATTTACTCTCAGACCTTGAGTTTCTCGTTGGGAAAACTCATGTTCTTTTGCAGTAAGCTAATATTGAATTTCCTCCCAAGATGGATTCCACCTCATTTCTTGCCTTCATCATTCAATACAAGACTTTTATATCCTGACAACGAAACCATTTGCTGGGTCATTTGACGCTTGTGCACGTCTTTCTTAACGATGGGGGGTTAATACCCAGGGTTTGTCAAGATTTGACCAACCAAAACCCCAAAGCATCGACATATCGATCTTCATCCAAGGCTTAAGAAAGTCTCACCCGAGATGCTATGAGGATCACATAAACCATCTAGTTTTGTGTCGAGGATAAAGGGATAAACACTTTGAGATCCATCAGGGTTTATATTCATACATTTCATAGCTTACAAGTTACTATTATTACTATACTAAAGAAATACACACACATGTCCAAATACCACATGAGGAACACATGATAACTCAAAATCACTACATCTTTATTATTCTCCTCATTCCATCAAACACATGCATACATTAAGAAGAACATACTTGATAACAACATAGCCTCATATCTTGTTTATATAACCCCCCATGTTTACAATACATTGCACCATGCACGTTTTTTTAGAACTTATACATGTGACAGACTCAAACTTACAATCAAAAGCATTACAACATTACAATACTACAGAGACTCAGAGCAAGCTATTCAAAAATAGGCAACAACAATGACCCGGTGAATCAACTCGATAACAACAACAACCTCTTCTTTGTAATCCTTGCTTCCTTTTATATCCTTCTCGGATATGGAGCTCTATCTCTGTCACTTTTGCTCCAATTTATCTACTGACTAACAATATCGCATGCTTCTGCCACCTACCTGCATTCCACATATCCTTTCTGGAATCGGGGCAATCTTAAATGCCTCACCATCTTATCTTTTGCCTGCTCCATGTTCCCTTGTGTTGTTGACAATAATCATTCAGGGAGATTTTCCGACAATTCCTTTCTTGATTCTGGCATGCATTTTCTTGATTTCTGGTGCACATCCAAAATTTGAACTTGCGCACACTGGGAGGACTAGAATTTAGCATGCATTAACAAAACTTGTCAAAACTCGAACCAACATGCACTTCTTGTCAATCCTCGTGCATATTCTTAGGTGCACATAAAACTAGAATGAGCATGCACAACTTCATTTGTGTGCGCATGTGATATTAACCCAAAACTTTGGGTGCCAACATCCTCATTTGATTTGTTGTTGGAGGTATTCAAAGTGTAGGAGGGAGAAAACATGTCCCTTGAAGCAAGGTTGCTTAATTTTAGGAATCAAAGAGACAATCATCCTTCAATCAATGATTGAATGAATATCTAGTTAGAGTTTTCAAAGTAAGGATAGGATGAAGAAAGGAAGGAAGTTTATCTTGGTATAAACAACTTCCATATAGTGCATTTGAATTGTAGAGATACTCGTGTTGATTTTTTGAATAAGGAAGATTGTTTTTCTAGATTTGAGTATTTGGTGGTTTTCTTAAGGGTTCATGTGATAACCTTGAGTAGGGACCACTCAAGGGAATGCAAGGAACCCTTTTAGTTGTAGTACTTACAATTATGCATTAGGTTACAGTTTTATGTAGTTTTGTTATGAGAACTACTTCAATGGCCTTTATTTAGTTTTACAATTTCCCTTCTTGTTGTTTCAATCGTACAATTTCCTTTATTGATTACAACATTTGTAGCTTTATGATTATGGTGTTCAACATCTTGGTCTACATATTTTGGATCTGAAATTAATCATTGTTGAGTTATTATCTATTGATTGAATGATCTTATTAAACTATCTATTTTATCTAAGAGAACAACAATAACCACCTCCTCTATCCCCTATTTCTTGACTTGGGTTTTAAGAGTGTCGATCACCACCCTAGTGGGTGGATATTTAGAATATAAGGGAATACAATTGGGCATCTCATTTATTTATGAATTATGTATCTCCAGTAAGCAACATTAGTCTTAACATCATTTCATTACCAAGTTCCTTAGATAAGTTTAGATATGTGTCACTTGAATACATTCCTATAGTTAGCCTATGATATATGATGATGAAGAGGTTGTTGAACCTACGACACGTCAGTTCATTAATTTTCAAAATCCTTTTGTTGATTCAATATTGTAGCCGCCATCCAAGTATAGTTTCCTTTTCTTCTCACAGAAGAGGGAGTGAAGGAAGGAACCCAACATAGCATTCAAGCAAAGCATTAGATTGCATTTAGTTCATCAATTCACAATTCATATTACAGTCATGTAGTTTCATATACAATGCATACTACCCCATAAAGAAGCACAATCCTAGATTTATAAACTAAATTTAAATTGAGGAGTTCAATAATATTTTTGTAGTTCTTTGTCCCATCACTTTTTGACACCGTTGTAGGGGAGGTACTAAAAACTACACTTAAGTTAATCTAATGTTTAAAAAAAAAAGAAAAAGAAAAACACTCATTAGATTGCATGCATAAACCTAGAGATATATTTGGTAGATTTTTATCAAAAACACATATTTCTGGTGTAATTGAAGCATGTACAAGTGAACAAGGACAACAATAAGAGGAATGTGAAGTAGACATCCAACAAATTAATGAAGAATTTGTTGAATTACCTCAAGAAGGAGTAGGGATTTTTGTAAATCCTTTTGCTAATCAAGAAATTGGACAAAGTGAAGAATCTTTGTCTCATCATACCATGGCTAAAGAAGGAGAACAATAACATGAGATGTTTGAGTTCCCAATTTGGGAAATTAATGAATAAATGAGGATGAAAAATATTAATCTTGTTTCTCTCCCATTTTTTCATGGCGTTCCTACAGAGGACCCTAATAATTTCCTTTTTGAATTTAAGGTTATTTGTAGAACTTGTGACTATGAAGTAGAGCTCAAAAGCTCAAGATTTTCCTCTCGACATTGAAGGAATCAACCTTTATATGGTTTATGAGTTTAGAGGGGAATAGTATTAAAATTTGGGAGCAAATGCAGCAAACCTTCACTGAGAAATATAAGGACTATTGTAAGGCCAAATATACTAGACATGGTATCTTTATAATGGTCCAAGGAGAGAATAAATCCATGGAAGACTATGAAGAAATATTCCAACTTAGTTACAACAGGGTCGACAGTTGCACATTGGATGACAACTACCTAAAATTTGTGTTTCTTAGAGGACTAAGAGAGAAACTAGTGGAGACTATGAACCTCCTTTCAAATGGATACATCTTCTAGTTGGATTATAAAGATATCGAGAAAGTGTTCAAAAACTACTCTGGATCTACAAGCAAGAAAAGCAAGGGTGTGGGAGTGTTTCCCCACAATCATCCATATTTGCAACTATTGCAAAAAATGAAATAGGAAGTTTGTTAGAGGATATGAAAATTGACATTTTACATTTGTTGTCTATGCAAATGGATACAATGCAAATAAAGAGGAAGAAATAAGAGACAAAAAAATATCTAACTATTTTTTTATCCTAAAAGCACAAAAAAACATGTTAGGAATGAATGTTCACTCAATATTGTGGAAAACTATGCAATTCATGTAGAGTAGCATCAAACTAAAAATTGTCTTTCCTTATGGTCCAGGAGGATCCAGAATGCTAAAAAATTGATCTTCTAAAATGCTAATGAAAATGAATCCATCGTGTAGCTCTCGGCGAGATCTTTCCGACGGCGTGTGAATCGCCTCAAATGGATGTAGTATGAGAAAGTTATGGCTTTTCAAAGTTTCGACAAAAACATGGCAAAAGGAAAAATAAGGGTGCCATGTGGCAATCCCATAGGATGACACATGGACCATTCATACAACTAATTTAGCACATGGTAACATCAGCATGCTAGCATGGCAGCACGAGAGGCTACCATGTGTCACTCAGATCTGGCATTTTTGGCACCCAGTTGGACCAATAAAAAATTGACATGTGTCATGTGTACTATGATGTGGTAGGTACAGTTAGCAAGGTGACATGGCATAGGTATGTTGACATAGAAAACAGGTGGCAGGTGACATGGAAAATATTGGGGAGGTGATTGTGCAGATGATGCAGGCAATGATGTGGCACCATGTGGACCAATTACTGGCCACCACATGGCAACACCGAAATGGCCAATAATGACTAAAGAGTATAAAATCTGTTGGGTCGAATGGGAATCGAACCCATGACCTTTGGGAGGATATTCCAATGACTTAATAATATCCTACTACTAATGTGCCACACTTGTCAGTTGGTTACAACAACCAACAAATTATATTTAAAGTGTTAATAAATACATCCCTAGTATATAGGGGGGTCGGGTGGTTGACCTAGCCCTATATAAACACAGTTCCCAACCTTTGTATGAACATGGAAATGTGTGCCAATTTGGAGGATTGGAGCATTGGAATTTGTGCCAAAAGATAATTTTCCTTGTTTTGTGTGCAAGAGGTGTTCCTATTCTAAGATGTGTCTTGTTTTGCACACTATAGAGTTCTTTGAGAGAAGTATAGAGTGTTTATATTCATTTTTCTCAGAATTTCAAGAGGAATTTGATGGTGATGTTAGTTTTGTGCTAAAGTTCTATGTACGAAGATCTTAATCCATTTTTTCATGTATGAGACCCATAGTCTCATTATGCATGCAAAAGGAGGGCTTTGAGCACTTATTCAGAACATAGTCAAGTTTATACTCATTTTTCTCATAATTTCGTGAGGAATTCAGTGGTAACCTCTGTTTCTGGGTTTGGGCAGTAGAATTGAAAGGTGTCTTCAAATTTTCCAGTATAAGTCATGATTGTATCAAGCATTTGAACATAAATAGAGCGGTCTCATTGTTTGGAAACAGACCCAAAGACATGGCCCAAGATGGGTGAACTTTGTTATCAAACTGTGTAATGAATTTTTTTATTTGTTGTCTCTATTTCTCTTTATTTTGGCACTCATTATTTACGCAATTTATATTTATCATTTAATGAAGATATGGATAAATAAGCGTTTTCACATGATATTTTGCAAATAGTCATAACGATCTTAATTTCCCAAATCTGGTCGGATGTTTAGTGTCTGCTTAAGAACTAATTGACATCTAAGGATTTTTGGATCATGTAGTATCAGAGTTGGTTTTGACGTGTATTTGTAGGTGAATGCTTATGAGGTCCAAACTCAAGCTTGGTGAAGGATCATTTGAAGAGTACATTCCTGAGATTGGTTCGAGGCATGCATTTCGAAAGAAGAAATGGTTTCAACAAAAGACGAGGATTCTTCTAATCCAAATCCTTTCGGTACTAAAGAGGAATTATTTTCCACATTCATGATAATGAAGGCCATGGTGGAAGAAATGTACAATGATCGAAAGAAGGCCAAGGGAACTAGTAGTAAAAGCAAAGGAAAGCCACATAACTTCGAGAATCATTTGAAGAAGTCACATAACTTCGAGAAGAAATCAAAGGAAAAAGAAGAAGAGAAGCCTACATGTTCTCATTGCAAGAAGAAAGGACATGAGGAGGCAACATGTTGGAAGTTGCATCCAGAGAAGCTACCAAAGAAGTTCAAGGACAAAGGTAAACAGAAGGCCACAACCATAGTTCAGGATCTTGGATAAGATTCTAAAGTTACAGCTATGGGCGTTAAAGGTATATTCTTTGTTTCTAGTTCTAGTTCACATATTTCTTCTTCAAAGGCTAATATAATCACTGATGGAAGGCAAAGATAATATTTGTTTCATTTACAAGTTATCGTAAAGAACAATAAGATTTATACACTTGTTGATAGTGGATCACAAGTAAATCTTATTTTAGAGAAAGTTGTTCAAAATTTGGGATTGGAAACTAGGCCTCATCCAAGACCATATCCTTTGGGTTGGATTTGTGATAATGCTTAGCTACAGGTAACTAATTAATGCAAGTTACAGTTTGAGATCATGTCTAATTTCATTGATGAGGTGGAGTTAGACGTGGTTCCATTTGACATTTGCGGGATGGTTTTGGAAAGTCCGTACTTGTATGACAGAAAGGCTATTTTCTACAGGGAACAAAAAAAGTATCAAATTTTCAAGGATAGGATTGAATTCATTGTGAGAGATCATCAGATGAAGACGAATTTGAAAGTTGTCACTACAGGGCATGTGGAAATACTAGTTAATGCTAGTATCCAGGATCCATGTTTACAGCCTATGGTTGAAACTAAAAATAGGTCCTTTGGTTGATGGCGTTCCTATTAAGAAGGGAAAATATGTTGATGGTTCATTCTCTTCCACATATGTATATTCGGTTTTGTTGTTCGGTTTACTACTAATCAATGGAGTATGTTTAGTAGTTGCAACAATAAATGACGGAGTTTGTGAATTTAAGGGAATGGTTAACTTGGTCAACAATGTTGTTTCAGTCTTAATTATTGTTGTGATGAGTCAAGGACTCATTATTTAAGTAGGAAGGATGGATGATACTAGACAAGTGAGGCGGAAGTACCCTCACTTCATTTATGAATAATCCGTACTTTTGGAGGTCCAGAAGTACTTCAATGGGGAGGTGTGATCTAGGAGGATCTGGAACGCTCAAAAAATGATCCTCTCAAATGATAATGAAAATGACTCCATTGCATAGACTTCGGTGAAATCTTTCTAACGATGTGTGAATCACCTCAAATGGATGTAGTATGAGAAAGTTATGGGTTTTCAAAGTTTCAACAAAAATAGGGCAGAAGGCAAAATAAGGGTGCCACATGGCAAGCCCATAGGCTAACACATGGACCGTTTGTATAGTTAAGTTAGCATAGGGTGATGTCATCATATCGATGTGACAACATGAGAGGCTTCCATGTGTCACTCAGGTTTGGCATTTTTGGCACCCATTTGGACCAATAAAAAACTGTCACATGTCATATGTATGATGATGTGGTAAGTACAGTTAGCAAGATGACATGGCATCTCTACCCTGACGTGGTAGACAGGTGGCAGGTGATGTGGAAATGACTAGGTGGGTGACTATGCAGGTGATACAAGTAGTGATGTGGCATCACATGGGCCAATCAATGGTCGCCACGTGGCAGCACCGAAATGGCCAATAATGGATAAATAGTATAAAATCTATTGGATTGAATGGGAATCAAACCCATGACCTCTCGGATGATATTCCAAAGGAATATTCCAATGACTTAAGAATATCCTCCTACAAATGCGCTACACATGTTGGTTGGTTACAACAACCAACAAATTATATTTATAATGTTATTAAATATTGCTCGGGTATATAGGGGGATCGGGTGGACGACCTATCCCTATATAAACCCAATGCCCAGCCTTCGTAGAACATGGAAATGCATGCGAAGTAAGAGGACTAGAGCATTGCAATTCATGCCAAGAGAGAATAATTCTTGTTTTTCATGCAAGAGGTGTTCCTATTTTAAGATTTTCCTCATTTTGCATGCTATAGAGTTCTTTGAGAAAAGTATAGAGTGTTTATACTCATTTTTCTCAGAATTATGGGAGGAATTTTATGTTGATGTTAGTTATGTGCTAAAGTGTTGTGTACAGAGATATTAATCCAATTTGTCATGTATGAGATCCATAGTCTTGTTATGCATGCAAAAGGGGGTCTTTGAGCACCTGTTCAAAACATAGTCAAGTTTATACTCATTTTTCTCAGAATTTCATGAGAAATTGAGTAGTAACATTTGTTTCTAGGTTTAAGTAGTATAATTGAAGGCTATATTCAAATTTTTCATTGTAATAAGTCATCATTGTATCAAGCATTTGAGCATAAATAGAGCAGTCTCACTATTTGGAAGCGAACTCAGAGACATAGGCCAAGATGGGTAAACTCTGTTATCAAACTGTGTAATGAGTTTTATTATCTGTTGTCTCTTTTTCTCTCTATTTTGGCACTCATTATTTCCACAAGTTATATATATCAGTTAATGAAGTTATGGATAAATAAGCGTTTTCACATGATATTTTTCAAATAGTCATAATGATCTTAATTTCCCAAATCTGGTCGGATATTTAGTGTCTACTTAAGAACTAAATGACATCTAAGGATTTTCATATCATCTTACTAGGTATCAAGGCTCCTTACCAAGGAGCTAAGGAGAATATGGAGCATCTATGTTTCATCAACCAAAGAAGGAAATAAATAACTTGACCATTTCAATTAGGTATGCCTTATTTCCATCCTCAATATTTTGTTAGATATAATGCACAAATGCATTCTCAACCCTGGTATCTTCCCAATCAACCCAGCTAGTTGATGAAAAATCAACAATGGCAGTACCAAAAGCATCCTTAAACATTCCAATCTCATCTTCAATCATTTTCATTTGAGCCTCAAATGCAAAAACAACAATGGTCTAACCCTCCACAATGATGGAGACCTCAAAATATCCCACCTCCACCTCAACAAAACATTTCTTAAACAAACAGTAAGCAACAAATCCCAAAACAACCTCGGTTACCTACCCAACTAGCACCCAATCCAAACAATAGGTAGGTCCAACTAGTGTATAATAACAAAATGACCACCTTCCAAACTCACTCTATGAATCTTCAAAAAATCAATCTGAGATAGGGAAAGCCCCTCCTCTCATTACATAACACATAGGAGATAAAGACTCTAAGGATAAGGACACTCCACCACAATAGTAACAACCTATCCCTCAACAAACACCTCCTTTTCCTAAAACACTAAAAGCTAGTAAATCTTACACAATATTAGAAAATAACCGTTTAGGTGAACTCAAGAACTTATGTGTCAAAATCCTTCTCCTCTTTGATATTAAATATGTTCCTATCTACAACAAATTCATCAAAGAAGAATGCATTAAGAGACCATGCAGAAAAATAAAATACTTTCCTACAATTAACATGATAGGTCGACTTATAGATATATTGTTATGAAAAGCATTTATTCCTAAGTACTTAGATATAAGGAGCCCAGTTGTATATGTTTACATAAACAAAAATATAATCCAAAACACCCTAATATACCTAGGAGCAATTATCAATGTTATGACAGAGGACACCATGCTTAAACTTGACCTAAGTTTATTGTTAAGACACACACCTACTATATTCCATATAGCATACAGATCAACTATAAATCCTGAGGGATTTTGAGAGGATGTGATGGTCTCTATTAAGTCATGGTAGTACCCAACAGATTCCATAGTGTTGCAGACAAAATCAAAATTCAATGGGTACCCCCTCATCCTAGGAATACCTTGGCTAGCTACAATTGATGCATATATCAGTTGTAGGGTAGGAAATGTGACCATCACAAATGATTAGTCATGAAAGAAACTTATACTCTAACCACCTGCTAAGACACTCATTGACACTAAAACACCAATTTCGGTAGGACAAGAGGAAGGAGAAGAGAAATTCCAGGCCACATTGCACCCTCTCCTTACAATTGAAACAACATTAGCCATAAAGGATATGAATGAAGTCACCTTCATCTCAAATTACATGAAAAATATGTGTCCAAGCTCCATAAAAATTGAGGAATACACTAGCTAATAAGAGGAAGTACAGTCCAAAAAATCTATTGATTTGAAAGAGAATTCTTGGCAAGATTTACTTACTACTAAGTTTGAACAAATTGCATCCAAAATAATGGAAAATT